>JAJHUR010082510.1:0-13788 GCA_027495735.1 Lutjanus campechanus
GCCTCTTTTCCGCCCTGCAGGACAGCATGGAGCACAAGATCTGCCTGTATGAGCTCTCTGACTTCAAGGGCAACAAGATGGAGATCCAGGAGGATGATGTGCCCACCCTCTGGGCGCACGGCTTCTGCGACAGAGTGGGCAGCGTGAGGGTGCCAGGAGGAGCGTGAGTACACACAAACACACCACTTTAACATGAATGAGTCCAGTGGAGGATCGAGGCGATGAGGCGATGAGAAATTACTTTGCCACGCAGCCTCGGAGCAAATGTATCTGCTCATTTTCCATATATAAATATGAAACGGAGGCTCTGTACTGTAAATATCGGTCTGGACGTAGCTTGTGAGGACGCCACAGGCCTCCAGAGTCTCGCTGACAAAGTGGTGGTTCATAAAAATCAGGACGACATGTCATCATGTGCTGTTGTGTTTGTCAACAAATAAGTATTTATAACCAGAAATGTTTCTTCATATTTCTGTTTGTTTGAGAATGACTCTTTAATGACCTCTAGAACCTCCTAAAGGACCACTAAAACCTCTTAAAAGAACCCTAGAACCTCTCCACTGACCACCAGCTTCTCAAAGGAACCCTATAACCCTTACAAGGACAGCTAGAACCTCCTCAATGACCTCTAGAACTTCCTGGACTTCTAGAACCTCCAGGAGGAATACTAGAACCTCTTTAGGGACCTCTAGAACCCCGGCCATGACCTCTAGATCCTCCTCAGTGACCCATAAACCCCTTTAAGGGCCCCTAGATTCTACTCAAAAACCTCTAGAACCTCTTCATTGACTACTTAATATCATGGACTTCTAGAACCTCCTGAAGCAATACAAGATCCTCTTTACAGACCCTTTAAACCCCGAGAAGGACCACTAGAACCTCTTTAGGGACCCCTAGAACCTACTAACTGACCTTTATTCTCCACTCTAATAGAAAAGTCCTATAATGTGAAAGTAACAGAGTCACATGATAAAGTTTATACCAACATACCAAAGTCAATATAAACTATAAGACTGTAACAAATGATTCAGATACTTAAATTGGGAATATTGATAATGATATTGACCCTGATCATTAACCGTGCTCCCCCTCTCCGTGTGTCTCGCAGGTGGGTGGGTTACCAGTACCCTGGATACAGAGGCTACCAGTACCTGTTTGAGTGCGGTGACTACAGACACTACAACGACTTCTGCGCCTTCCAGCCCCAGATCCAGTCCATGCGTCGTATCAGGGACATGCAGTTCCACCAGAGAGGATGCTTCACCTTCACCTCCGCCAGCAAGTGAACGCCACCTGCTGACCGTCTGGTGCTGTCGTAGCCATGCAGCCCTCTCTCATCTTTTTATTTCTCCAAACGCCCCCAATCCCCACCATCCCCACCCCCCCTTTCCTCCAATCCTTTCCTAAAATCTCCACCACCACCATCATCATCATCGCTCCATCCCAAAGGAAAGACAGAATGAGAGCAAATTCACAGGACAACATTAACTGACTTTTTATGGTGCTAAAAAATAAAACATGTTGTGAAAAACCTGAAACCTCGCTGGCTGGATCACCTTTATTCTTTTTACAGAGACAAACACGAACAATGTTCAGATAATATTCCTATAGAGATCAATGATGTGAAGGTTGTTGGTCATCATTTTGTGGGGAAAAAAAGTGACTTTTTAAATTTATTTATTAGATATTTTCATCTTTTTAACTTTGGTACAAAAAGCATGAAGGAATATAACAGAAACAACTGATCAGTTCTCATTAAATTAACATAAACAAGACAAATTATGTCCCATCAAAACAATAATCAATCAATCAATAAATAATTCAAACACTCTCACTCCAGTGTTTTACTGAAAACAAACAGAAAACAACTTTCAACTTTGAGAACCCTTTTATATTCCAAGGGTTTTATCTAGAACTCACTGAGGGGGTTCTACCGAGAGCCTTTTTAATACTCTGAGTTTTATCTAGAACACACTTGGGGGGTTTTATCGAGAACCTTTTTATGATCCAAGGGTTTTATTTAGAACTCACTCAGGAGATTCTACCAAGAACCCTCGAGAAACCCTGGAACCCCTCCGTCTTCGAAAAGAGTTCTGGATGAAAAAGATTCTTAATGGAACCGACATATCCTTTCTTCAAAAAAGTGTTCTTCTGAAGCAAATGGATCTGTGCAGAACCTCAGCCCCTCAGGAGAACCTTTTTGGAACCCTTATTTCTAAGAGTGTAGATCTACTTTCAAGCAATTTCAGTCAAAAATAAGTAAGTTTTTTTTTTTGTTTTGTTTTTTTTAAAAGTTTGGGTCTTTGCTGCTTTCTTGTAACTAAACAGCTGGACAGTGATGAAACAAAAAGATACAACCATGTAAACATATTCCATTAAAATTAAAAGTCCTGCATTAAAAATCCTACTTAAAAAAGTAGAAAATAAATTGAATAGCATACAAGAGAACACACCTGATAAACATTTGGCGAGTTTACAACATGCAGAGTTCATTTAGGCCACATGTTGCGTTCACTGGTCCTCCAGAGAATTGTAAAAAATGTAGTTGCATTGTTACGTTTGTGTTTTTTGATAGTACACAAAAATGACTCTGTAACAACAGAACATGAGCAAAATCACTTCAGACTTGTGGCTGATTTGAATATTTTTCATCTGCTAACACTGAAATTGTTTTCAACTTTGAGTGTGATAATATTTTGGACCCCTTGAACCTCAACTGTGACCACTAGAACCTCCTAAATGACCATGAGAACCTCCTCAATGTACACCTGAACCTCCTCGGTGACCCTTAGAACCTCCACATTGTCAACGAGAACCTCCTCAATGACCACTAACCTCCTCAGTGACTCCTAGAACCTCATCAGTGTCCACGAGAACCTCCCCAATGACCCCTAGAACCTCCTAAATGACCACTAGCCTCCTTAGTGTCCACTAGAGTCTCCTCACTGACTCCCAGAACTTCCCCACTGTCCACTAGAACCTCCTCACTGACTCCCAGAACCTCCTCGATGTCCACAAGGACCTTCTCAATATCCATTAGAACCTCCTCATTGACCACTAGAACCTCTTCACTGTCCACTGGAACTTATTCATTAACCACTAGAACCTCTTCAATTACCAATAACCTCAACAATGACCCCTAGAACCTCCTAAATGACCACTAGCCTCCTTAGTGTCCACTAGAACCTCCTCACTGACTCCCAGAACTTCCCCACTGTCCACTAGAACCTCCTCACTGACTCCCAGAGCCTCCTCAGTGTTCACTAGAATCCCCTCAATGATTCATAGAACCTCCACAATGACTACTAGAACCTTCTTGAAGTCTATTAGAACCTCCTCAATAACACTAACCTCCTCAATGACCCATAGAACCTACTCAGTGATTCCTAGAACCTCCCCAATGACCATTAGAACCTCCTCGGTGTCCACTAACGTTCTCTTTGAATGTTCTCTTTCAAAACAGAAAAGGGGCAAATTCACTTGATTTTAACATTTCAAATCTATACGCGTTTGACAAAAAATGCTAGAAAAAATGGTTATCTTGAGAGAATTACAACGCTGAAAAACGCAAATTAAATACAACCGTTTTTCCATTCACACGTCGGATGGCCTCATGTGCTCCCACCTCGTTGTACCCATAATTCCGACAGCACGTAAAGGCAGCACTGTGCTTCATAACACCTCAGTGGAAAAAAAACCTCAGTGAAGATTGTATTGAAGCAGAGAAGAAGAAGCCATGGCTGCACTTTTCAAAGCACGAAAAGGTGGGTAAATGAAGAAAGAAATATTATGATAAAAAACATTATTCACCTCACGGGAAGACAAGCTAGCCTTAGCTATAGAGCGTTAGCTTCGGTGCATATAGATACGTGGGAAATACTATAGAGCTACAGCGGACCTAGTTAGCTTAGCCTGCTACGTAACCGGTATACATAACCCGATGTAACTAAACTCTTTTTAGCTCATTTAAGAAATAATTGTCAGTAAAAGTCTAAATGTTTATCAGCCTTGGTTGCAGTAAAGTGACATAGAAAGCGGTGGTTAGTTAACAAATAGAGGTAAACCTGTTTCTGACAGTTAGCTCCTCGGCTAAATAAGGTTACAGGTTAGCCTGCTGGGCTAACTGTCATCAGTAACTTTAACAGGTACAGAAACACTTTCGGTGAAGAAAATGACCTCAACGTGTTGTCAGATAGTTTAACAGCTATCTTACTTTGTTTGAGGGTTTTTAAAACTCTGAGACTGAGATGAAGGTGACTGATGGTGAGGTTAACCTTTCACCTAAATAACATAAAGCTAACTGGTGAGCTGGTGCTGCATTCACAGACAGAGTGAAGTGGGTGACTGTTTATTATTAAAGGTAGAAGAAGTATGGAGATTTTAAGGAAAAGTACTAATGTCACATTTCAAAACCTTACTTAAATACAAGCAAAAATGCTTTCAAAACTTTACTGTAGAAATTAACTATGAAAGTATTCTTGGCAAAATGCACTTAGTATCAGAAATTGTGCAGTAAAATTATATTTGATGTTTTTGGATTAATATTACTGCTGCATTTTACTGCTGGAAATGTTGAAGCTTGAGCTCATTTTAACTCCTTTATATACTGTTGGGTTGTTTAATACAAAGTAGGTTTATTAGTCATTACACAATACTGAGCTTAAAGGGATAGTTCACCCAAAAATGAAAATTCAGTCATTATCTACTCACCCTCATGCCGTTTGAAGGTCGAGTTTAGTTTTGTAGTCCACAAAACACTTCTGGAGTTTCACAGGAAAACAGTGTTGGAGAATCTCCCAAACAATGGAAGTGAATGGTGACCAATTTTCTCGTAGTCTCCTAAAGCTCTGACATGCCAAGTTAACTTGAAAGACGTCATTTACACCATATTTTTAGCCTGAATCATCACTGTAGATCCTCAGCCTGGAGCTATGTTCACATACGTTCTTAAAAATTACTCAGACTGATTAATTAATCATACATCAGCGTGACTCAATATAACGTCATCAA
The DNA here is from genome assembly GCA_027495735.1 of Lutjanus campechanus. Taxonomy (NCBI): domain Eukaryota; kingdom Metazoa; phylum Chordata; class Actinopteri; order Lutjaniformes; family Lutjanidae; genus Lutjanus; species Lutjanus campechanus. The sequence continues at coordinate 5,011 of JAJHUR010082510.1, forward strand.
ATATTGGAAGCATGTCCTCGGGCTAAGCAGTGTATTGGTATTATATTGATATCATAATATGAGACTAGATATCATCTTTTGGTAGGGCTGCATGATATCCTGTTACCATCAGCTGCCGATACAATATTGATATCGATGTATATTTGGTGAAAATATTGTAATATTTGATTTTGTCCATATTGGCCAGCCCTGGCATGCCTGTCCTGTGACTATGTATCTCTAAAAAGTCATCTTTTCATTGTATCAGAAAAACATCCTGCCAGCTTTGTGATGATTCATTTTCCATCTGATTAAAAAGGGCTTTGTAGAGGTTTTATTTATTATATCTGAAAAGAAACTAGTAACTAAAGCAGACAGACAAATCTCTGAGATGCTGTAGAGTAGAAATATTAAGTTGCATAAAACAGAAATAGTCAACGTACAAATACCTCAAATTTAGTAGTAATGGGTTATTTGAATTGTATTAATTCTCCAAAAAGTCCAAAATTGAAAGATATTCGGATTATATTCAGATATTAAACGAAGAAAATCAGTAAATGAGCAACTGACTGAGTAGTTGACTAATGTTTGAGTTCCAGTTTATATTATTCACAAATGTATCAATGCTTTTTTAAATTAATCGTCAGAAAATAATAATATATCACAGTAGCTTTGTACTTGTGTTGCAGCTTTAGCTCTTTCCTTGGCGCTCCCTGTGTTCACTGTCCTGACGACATCATCAAATCTGACCCCATCATAACGAATCAAATCTAACGGTGAACTCTGTGAATCATTACACCAGTAATAACATCATGTGTCACTTCTGGCTCGCCGTGGGCGTCTCTGGAGCCTCAGCTGGGGCTCGCCACTCAGACCGGTTCATCAGAGGACACATCACCTGAGAGAAAAAACAGATCTGATCGTAGTAGACGTGGATACTGTAGTCTGCAGTTTATGAAAGACTTTGTTGTCTTCGGTAAAAATGCCATCAAATGGACTAAGATAATTTTAGAACTTTAAATTAATAAACTGAACCTTTTTGTCCTTGTTATAACTGGTTCAAAATGGTGCCCGCTTTGCCTTTTTCGCTCCTAAAAATGACTCAAAAACACTTTCATGAATGATTTATGCAAAATGTCATGCTTTACTCTAACACATTGAGAGCTTTACTCTATTCTTCTGTCCCTCAGCTCTCGGCTTGTGTCTCAGTGGCTGTCGGAGTCTGTCTCAGCTGGCTGAGTTACCGGAGACTCATCAGATCCTGAGACAGACCTGCAGAGACTACGCTGACCGAGAACTGACCCCCATCGCTGCCAAACTAGACAAAGAGCATTTGTACCCTGCCAAACAGGTAAACACACGCACACAAAGTACACACTGTGATGTTTTGACAGTGACTTATGAGATGAAATTTGATCCCATTTTTATTGTTACAGTTGAGTTTTAGAGGCCAAGATAAGAACCAACCAGATGTTTTTATGACAGATAACAATTTACGAAACAGGTCCACTTAAAACTGGTTGTAATCAATATTTTATATGATATGAAAAGTATCTATGGCAATGATGAACCTACAGAGATTTACCAACTGAATGTGCAGCTCACTTGGCTTTATGAGACTTTATAGTGAGTTTCAGCTCATTGTTTGACTATTTTTGGTGCAGTCTCAATGCGTTCATGCTGTTGTTTCCAGCACAAGCAGGCATCTGTTTTCATAAAACTTAGTCTGATAAACCTTCTGTACACCACAAGCCCAACAGCACAATTTTAGCCTTATTTTCCATTTGCTGAAAGTCTTGGAGACTGGCAACAAAAGCCCTAAATCAGAGTCAAAGGTGTTCACATTAGAACATGTCTGTCAATTGTCCAGATTGAGGAGTTGGGGGCGATGGGGGTGATGGCCATGGAGGTCCCCGAGGAGCTGGGTGGAGCCGGGATGGACTATCTGGCGTACAGCGTGGCGATGGAGGAAATCAGCAGAGGCTGCGCCAGCACCGGCGTCGTGGTCTCTGTGAACAATGTGAGTCCAGCAGACATTCACCTGTGAACATTACTGGGTTGGTGCTGTGGTGTCGGTGTGTTTTACTGGTCTGTTCTGCTCTCAGTCTCTCTACATCGGACCAGTACTGAAGTATGGAACAGAAGAACAGAAAAAGCAGTGGATCACGCCGTTCACCACCGGAGAGAAGGTGGGCTGTTTTGCCCTCAGTGAGCCAGGTGAGTGTGACACTTCCTCACTCATGCACATGTATGTACTGACCCGTTGATGAACATATCAATGGGTCATAGTTTTGATCCATCCTCATAGTGGCTACGTGTCCCACGAGCAGTGTTTCAGACAGACAGATTCTGATTATGTTGACTTCCTCAGACTTTGTAGATTTAGTCCACTTTTCCCGCTTTTTGTGCCACTACCATGTGTTAAATAGTTCATTTTTTGTCTGTTTTTATGATCACGTGTCTGCACAAGGGGTTTTATTTTGAAGATTAAAAAAAGCATCAAAATCAAGAAATGTTGGGTTTTCATCAGCGGTAACTAAATAAGACTCAGCTATACGACTAGAAGTGAACATGAAACCAGTTCCTCTAAAGTGATTTAATTAAACTCCAGGTAACGGCAGCGATGCGGGTGCAGCCTCCACAACAGCTCGTCAGGAGGGAGACGAGTGGGTGCTGAACGGAACCAAAGCCTGGATTACCAACAGCTGGGACGCCTCTGCCACCGTCGTGTTCGCCACCACGGACAAGAAACTCAAACACAAGGCATGACGCGGCTGGTTTTCATGTTCAGATCACAGAGACAAAGAGTCGATTGTTCTGTTGAGCAATAAAACTCTTAACGACGGTGAATCCTCCCTCACCTTTGTGCTTTTTATTTCCTGCTGTTCGTCTGCAGGGTATCAGTGCCTTCCTGATCCCCATGCCACACCCGGGGCTCTCTCTGGGGAAGAAGGAAGATAAGCTGGGCATCAGAGCCTCGTCCACTGCCAACATCATCATGGAGGACTGCAGGATACCACTGGACAACATGCTGGGCCCTCGAGGTGCCGGATTCAAGATCGCCATGGTATTTTAAATTACACTTCTGACGTAGAACCTGTTACTCCACTTATATCTCAAAATAAGAGCTGAATACAATGAAAACTGTTATATCAGCTGAATTAAACTACCTTGGCGGTGGATTAAACCTTTGACAATCAATTAAACAGCTGAAAATGTGGCATAAAACAGACCTACTGATTATCTACTCCACGTCTCAGTATACTTTGTGCATGTGACATTCAGTAGTTTTGATCTTCTTCCTGTTTAACAACTTTAAGAGGAGGAAAATCTTCACAAGAAAACACATCAGAAAACCTATAATGGTGCCAAGATTTTGTTCTGTGTTTGTGAAAGGTTTGCTGGAGGTGAAATGTTGTTCCTTAAAGGGATAGTTCGGATTGTTTGAAGTATGGTTATATGAGGTATTTATCCATAATCGGTGTATTACCTTCAGTAGATGGCGGTCGACACGCCTCCAGTTGGGAGAAGCAGCAGGAGTACCAGTGTAAGACGCTAAGAATGCGCTGCTGTGGACGGGGTCAAACGCATTTCAAAAAAGCAAACTATCCCATAAGTTTTCCTGAAATATCTTTGCATTGCACCGTTCAGAATCCCACTCTTTTATCAGTGGATTAGAGTAACTGAGAGCTAAATTTCTCCTGCAGAAAACTGACTTCTTGGCAGGTAATCAGGTCTCCAATCGGCTTGTAACATGTACACGTCACATGCATCACATCAGAAAGACTTCAGACAGACAGACAGACTATCACTGACAGTGAAGAGGTGGCAAGCATGTTGATTCCATCCAAACTGACACTAAGCAGCCTCTTCTGGTCTGGTCAAGTTGGTTTCACAACTTAAAAAGCAAGGAAAACCCTCTCACCACAGAGGATGTCCTCTCTGCTCCGTCAGTGCTCGAACACACAAAAAAATCAGCATCTTTTATCACTAATGCAGCTGAATGAACTGCACTAAACTGCAGCATGTAAACTTCATGTCTGTCTGTGTCTCTCAGCAAACCCTGGACAGCGGACGGATCGGCATCGCTTCTCAGGCTCTCGGTATTGCTCAGGCTTCTCTGGACTGCGCTGCGGACTACGCACAGAAACGCATCGCGTTCGGAGCCCCGATCAGCAAACTGCAGGCCATACAGGTAACACCACCTCTGACCAGTCAGACGTAACTCTGAACTACAGGTCTGTTGGTTATGATGGGAACGCTGAACGCTGTAAGTTGGTCTGTAAAGTGATTGATGTTTATAACCTTGAAGTTTGTTTAAAACCTGTCTGACTGCATGTCTGGTGCCTCTTTTGACATGTTTTTAATGATAGTGCTGCGTTTCCAGAACTCAGGATTACTTCTGTTCATACAAAATTATCCTTATAGTATGTACAGTAGGATCATCTGTATGTGTGTAGTGCTTTTGGTGTTTGTCAACCTTGACTTATAACTTTCAGTTGCTGTAACATCAAAACATCTGAAAGTAACCCTGATAAGGTGAAAATGATGTCATATAAATACAAGGAGAACTCCAGTGATTATAGCACTTTATTAAGGAGAAAGGACTCACAAAAGTCAGATTAAAAATGGGAATATCATGTCTTTTAGGCCTTAATTAAAGCAGCTAAAGGGATCTTTCATTTAGTGTTGATTTTGGAGGCCCCTGTGGACAAATGTGGGAGTGTTTCCACCGACATAACTGCAAAATATAACGTCAAAAATAAAATTATCTGAAGAATTTTTCATTTTAACTGGCTAACATGGTGCTACTCACTGTGACTTTGCCTTGGAAGACAAAATCAAAAAAGACAAGTTATTCCAGTCTGCATGCAGTCAATCATTTCATCTGTCAAAGAAGATCCTTGACGGCTGGATTCCTTCTCATAATGCAACTTACTAGAAAGTCTGTAAGTCTGCATTACAGACTGGAGATGTGGAGCGTTTAAGGCTTAAAAATCTCTCGTGTGAGAGAGAAACTTTGTGGAAAAGCTGTTCTGCGTTGCTTGATTATCTGAAACCCAAAAATATTCAGTTTACAATCACATTAAACAAAGAAAAGCAGCAAAGCTTCACATTTGAGAAGCTGCAAACAGAATCTTTGTTGTTTTTGCTTCATAAATGACCTGAATGAATCGACTCGTTGAGTATTTTTCATTGTTTTTTAGTTCAAACTGGCCGACATGGCGGTGGCGATAGAGAGCGCTCGCCTGCTCACCTGGAAGGCTGCTCTTCTTAAAGATTCAAAGCAACCCTTCACCAAGGTACGGTCGCCTCTGATTTAACAAGTTTGACATTTTTTGCAGCGTAACATTCATTAACTCGCCTCTGTGCTCCTGCAGGAAGCAGCCATGGCCAAAGTAGCGGCGTCTGAAGCCGCCACGTTCTGCGCCCATCAGGTAAGAAACCAACAAACAGACTGTTGAGATACAGAAGAAACCCCAGACAGAGACAAGTTTGTAATTTTCTTTGTCTACTTCTAAACCAGGCGATCCAGGTTCTGGGTGGGATGGGATACGTGGCGGACATGCCGGCCGAGAGGCACTACCGTGACGCTCGCATCACGGAGATCTACGAGGGCACCAGTGAGATCCAGAGGCTGGTTATAGCCGGTCAGTTACTGAAGGAGTACCAGTCATAGCCACACGCTGCTGTCGGTGCCTCTGGTGCAGTATGGACATAATAATCCCACATCTGGAATCAGATAAATCAACCCGGAGACGCCATCAGACCTCATCCAGAAAGATAAAGACTCCAGAAGATCAACTTTAATCTGAGCAGAGCTTTTATATCAGGATCAGAGACGATACAGACGTCCAGAGGAGATTCACTCGATCTGAAGTGTCCATTAACTCTGTTTTCTCATGTCTCAAGGGAATTTAGGAATGAATCAAGAACACTGTACGATAAATAACCTCAAATTCTGCTGCCTTAAGAGGACATCGGTGCGTCGCCAGTTTAAAGGGTCAGTTCATCTTCTCTCAGAGGCGTCGATCCATACAGACAGTTCTGGTTTCATGTGTTTTGAGATCTCGACCTCTGCTGACATCCAAGGTTTCAAAGAACTTAAGAACTTTTAATTAACTTAAAGGGCAGTTCTGGTATTTTTAATTCTGGAGCCTGTTTTAACATATTTTGGTGTTTAAATGACTCTTAAGTACAAAAGCTCTTATTCAATAGATCACCTCTATGGCAGCTGCAAAACAGGCTGCAGTGCTTGTAACGTAATCCTTAGAGGCGAATGCACCAGTCAGAGTATTTCTGTTAAGAGTGTCTGACAACATAATGTGTTTAAACAGAAAAGTCACACAACGAAACTAATCAGTGGAGGCAGCAGTGGGTCAGAAACTCCTGTGTTCTGTGAGGTCAAATTATGTTTTTGTGAAAGGAGTTTGGTGGTTTTTGAGAGAGCGATATTTGGCTCATATAACGGTGGTTTATACCAGTATGGAGTCTGTTTCTGGTGAAACAAAAATGATCTTACTCTTTAGAGATTCTGTCCATAATGTTGTCAGACACTTGAAGAACAATCTGAGCCTGTCGGTGGTGAAAACAAGGATTACGTTGCAGCCTGTTTTGTGGTTTCCTAAACATTTTGTAGCTAAAACAGGGCCCAGGTTTAAAAATACTGTCATTAATCTTTAATTATAATGGTTTAAAAGTCACTGCATTTAAAAAGTGCCAAAAGGTGCCATTTTTTCCCCCATTGTCGTCCGTCCCAAAGCTGAACTGCACTTCAGTACTGAACAGCGCATAAAAATGATGTTTTTCCTGGTGTGGCCTTTTCAAAGATGTTCATCCAAAACGTTCTAGTTTGTCAAACACGACAGAACACAGAACTGAGACTTTACAGGTGCTTAGAAGTTCAGGTTATGTCGGAGGGGGAAAGGATCAAAATCAATGCAGCAGAACCAGAGATATTGTTTGTTTTTTTATTCCACACATCCTTCTTCCTTGTCAAATCCTGGTGCCTACATTACCCACAATGCAACCTGGCCTGCTGACAGCTGGTTTGCAGATTGTGGTGTGTTATACTAATGTAGCGTGGAGCCTGCAGCTGCAGAGTTCTGCTCAGCTCACGTCTCTCTAACTCCTCAACAACAGATTTGTTTTAGTTTTAGAACTTCTTCAACCGACGCCGACTCGAGTGACATCACTAGAGGACATTTACCTGACTTCACGCAGGTCCCTCTGGACACACTAAAGGCTTTAGACAACTTGTCTGGGCTGCTTATCGATGTGATCAGCAGTTAGAGCTGCAGCAGAGCCTGTGACACACAGCTCACTGAGGAAATTAAGGCACTTAAGCTGCTTCCTGTCTGAGTGAAATCTGAACTCAGATATGATGGACGTATTTTTACATTTAGTCTGACTTACACTTTGCAAGGACGTCATTCTACCTCCAATAAACGTCTATTTATCTGTCTCAAAATGATAGAAAAAAAGATTCTCCTTATATCTGCAGAACTCGCCTGAGAATCATCACATTTTTAACTTTTCTTCAGTGTCAAAGAAATCCAGTGATCGTTGTCTCTACGTCCATGTCTACACTGCAAACATGAGCCACTAATGGTTAATTCAGGATACTTTTAATGGTGGTAGTTTGACAAAATGTGAGGTGCGACAAGCCAAATTTATTTATATACCACTTTCATACCAAAAGGCAACTCAAAGTGCTTTACAACAGTAAAAACAACAGTAAAAGCAAGCAAAAGAATAATAAAATAATGTAATTAATTTGATTTAAAAGGGGAATTAATTAAAAACAACGCTTTGATTTGTCAGCGTTGTCTCAAATCTCAGCTCTTCTGCCAGTTTGCTCCACATTTGAGCAACGTAGAGACTAAAAATCTAAACAAATACAGGATTAAAAAATGGGCTGAAGTTGTTACCCATAAGTAACTTGCTGTCTCCATGGCAACAGTATACTTTTTAAACTATTATCTGTCTGTTTGTTTGTTTGTTTTTTGTGTGAACTGACCCTTTAAGATGAGGTTCACTCTGACCTACATGAAGACAAACGTTCAGTCTGCAGCTCTGAGAGGTCGAACCAGCAGAGGGCGACGGTGTGCCTTCACGTTTCTTGACCCACTTCTGCTTCACACAGATTCAACATTCATGAAATCCTCGAAATCCTGCAAAAATTATCACGATTACACACTTATTCTCTGAATGTTCACTGCTGCTTTTTATAGTTTTACTAATTTAATGTTCTGGACGGCAGTTTAGAGTTCATACTTGAATAATAAAACACGCATTAACGTCCTAATAATCGAAGATGGTTGAAGCAGTTTGAGGTTAAATCTGTGAAAGAGGCTGTGTGTGTTTTATTGTGGTTGATCTCACAGACCTCTGGTGCCTCAATAACTTGTACATATTTTCATGTAATTTATTGTGTGCAGATGATAATAAAAACATAATTACAGTTCTTTTTGCAAAGAAATAATGGATTTTATTTCAACATTAAAGACTCAGACAAACAAATAAGATCTGGTGTGTTTCATAAAGCAAGATTTCATGTTTAATGAACGCTTATTTTCTCTTTTAATCACTTTTGCTCAGTTGCTTTGGCTCTATTAGTTTAATAACTTACCTTTCACTCATTTTTGACACATTTTATTAATTTAAACAAACACTCTGCATGTGGACCAGACAAATCTTTGTCATTTTCTTTCTGTAATTTCAGGCAACAATCTTGTGAAACATGACATGATGATCTGTGTGTAACTTTTTCTGTCATGCCCTCCTGTCAGAGGCCAA
>JAJHUR010082511.1:0-12622 GCA_027495735.1 Lutjanus campechanus
TTTGTCAGAGGTTGACATATACAGCCAGTGCTAATGCTATCCATGAATTTAAAGGGCCACTTCACCCAAAATTAGCCTAAAAGAACGTATTCAACAGAGCAGAAATAAGTTGCCCACAAATTTACCATGAAATTATAGGACCTGCCAGCTAACTGTTTCTTAGGATTACTACAACTAACTATCAGAATCAGAAATTGTTTATGGATCCCCAGAGAGAAATTAGTCATCTTACAGATGCTCCCAGTCAAGAACAGAAAAATATATAAAGAAAAAATTAAAAAATAGAAATAGAAGTTTGTAAAAATATGTACATTCTTTTTTTTTTTTTTTATATTTTATTTATGAATTTTCAATATATGAAATGGGACAACAAACATACTGTGGCACAATAAGGAAAGCAGAACATTAAACACGTGTTCATGAACAAACACACAATATAAATGCACAGATGGAAAAGAAAGGAGACAAGAAAGAAAAAAAAAAACCTGCTCAGAAACAATGCATACCTTGACATGCGGACCGTACCTGGTATTATGTGTAAATCAGAAACATAAAGTTACGTTGACAGAGAAAGATTTGAGTGAAGCATAACAATTACTGTTAGGTCGTTCTTGACAAGTGTAGTAAGAATGGTTGCCACATCTTGTCAAAGGTTGCAGAGCTTAAAGAGACATTGTGTCGAATCCTTTCCATATGTAACAGACTGGTGACTTCTGATAGCCAGGCTTTAAAGGAAGGCGCATCATCACTTTTCCACTGAGTTAAAATGTTTCTTTTTGCAATGACCATACCGTACTGTATAGTTTTACGGTGTACATTAGTGAGCATAGAAAGGTGTCGAGAGCCACCTAAAATTGCAGTGCGTGGGTCTGGAGAAATATTACACTTATATACCTCAGAAAAACATTTGAAAATATCAGACCAAAACTGGTTTAATTTGGGACAAAACCAAAAAAGATGGCCTAGGGTTCCCTCAGCTGATTTGCATTTTGAGCAGATTGGGGATACAGAAGGGTAGAAAGAGTGAAGTTTAGTACGAGAATAAAGTAGTCTGTGGATAACTTTGAATTGAATGAGTTGGTGTCTTGAGTTTATTGAGCATCTGTGAATATCACCAAGATAAGTTTCCCACTCATTGTCACTTATTGACAAAGCTAAGTCTTTTTCCCAAGCTTCTTTTAAGTGTTGGGATGAAGTTGGGTTAAGTGAGGTAAAAAGGTCAAAAATATGTACATTCTACTACAATATTTTCATTGCTCTTCAAAAAATACTATATATGAAGATAAAATACATAAAATACCTATTTCTAATTGGCTGGTAGGCAGGACATCTCGAACATGACCACAACATATTATCACTTATAAAGTTGTTACAGCAAACATGTTAGTCAGCAGTTGCCTGTTTACACGTCCAGCAGGCACGATGCAACATTAGCACTCATTTGGACTGAAGTTTGTCCAATATTCACTCTCCTTTTAGTTCTGTTTTGGTCTTTAACAGCTCCTGACAGAAATATCGGCTCTGTAGCTGCTAAATGCTCCGCTATGTTCACCAGCTAGTCCAAGGGCTGGTCGATAACTTGTTTGTAACTTGGTTATTCTGGTCAAGTCTGGTTTATGGCTACTTCTACACTAATACAATAAACGAAAACGATCTCTGTCCACATGCATTTCGACACAATTCCTGAAATAATCTCTGTCTATGCTAACCTTAAAACACTGGGCATGCTGGTGTAAACTGGAAGCAGATTGTTTACTCTGCAGTTGGTTGCTTAGTAGAAGAAAATACTAGAAACAAAGAGCAACAATGGTGCAAAGTAAAACCAAAGGTTTCTTCGCTTGGACTGACAAAAAGGTGGAACTGTTATTGAAACTGACATGTGAGTATAAAATGGTCAGTGCTGTGGAAAACACTGTTTCCGAGTCATCACAAAGTATCAAGAGCATAACCCATCACCGCAGAAATCCATGACAAAAAGAAAGGAATAAATACACAAGAAGGATGAAATCACAAGAGGCATTTAGGAAGCAAATCCGAACCAAATCTGAGTACGTTATTCAGGAAAACACAAATAATGCAATGGAAACAGATATTTCTTCTATCTGAATTTGCTTGTTATTAAAAATTATTTCAAAAATGTAACAGAAATGTTCAGAGCTCTACTTTTTGCTTCTAAGCACATTTTTACACAAATAGTTTTTATTTTAATATTATTCTAATATATTATTATTAATAATAATATATTAGAATAATTATATATTTATACAGGTACCATGAACTGCATTAAGATTAACATAATGCTTTGACACAATTGTACTGCCAATAAATCCCAGTTTATAAAATGAACATCTGCCCGATTTAATGTGACTTCTTGTAAAAACCACGCCCACTACTTTTCTTCTATCCGAATACAGATGCAGAGACAGATGATTTTGCTGGCTGAACAGATACATAAACAAATAATGACGTATCTTTAATATCTGTAATGTTTTGGATGTTTTTCTTTTCTAAGAAAATAAAAAACATCTTGTGATTATTTCCAACCCTGTCCACATTAAAATGTAGTCCAAGAGTTTTCAAAATAAAACAGGGTCAGCAGTGTTTTAATGGTTAGAAAAGTTGTGTGCACATTAGGTATTGTTATGACCACTGTAGTTGGTTTCTACAAGTAACCACTTTTGCATTTCACATGAGCATTTCATCCATTATTAATTAATTTAAAAAGGTATTGACTAGTACAGCTTTAAACGCTGTATTCTTTTTCCCTGCAGCAAGTGGCTATGATATAAGACTCATAATGCAATCATGGTTAGCCAATAAAGATTACAGTGGACAATATTCCTCACTTCAACCTCGTTAATTATTTTCTTATATCGGACTTGTCACGCACCAGGCTGTTGCTTACGTCACAACCACTAGATTAGGTGTCTGATAACTTGTGATACATTGCTGATAAAATTAAAATAACTAGAATAATCCAGCAAAATTGATGGTGCAAAGAGCAATGAGGAGAGGAGCGGAGTGGCGGTTGATTAGTCTGGGTCTGGTGTTGAGGGCAGTGGGAGGTTTAACTGTACCCTGTTGGACAATCTCTGCAATCCCAACTCAGAAAAGGTTACATGGTAAGATGAGAGCCAGTGTGGTATAGAAGCAGCGTTTAGGAATGAGACTGACGCTGCCCCGCCACTCTCACCATAATATAGAGTTACTCAGCAGGAAGACACAGACAATACATAATGCTTATTCTTGTGGCACAGACTGTCCAGTAATCCAATATCACTTCAGTGCAGCAGCCTGAACAACATGAATGTAACAAGCTTTAAAGTCCAGAGTCACAATAATAGACTGTGTGACATGCAACAAACATGTGCCTCAGGATGATGGCTGCTGCTGTGGTGAACTGAATCCACCTCGACAGCAAAGCTTGGCAAGCGAATGATAAAATGAAGGCAGAAGTGGAAAGTAGCTGAGTACATTTACTCAAGGAAAGTATACATTTTCAAATACTTGTACATGTGTATTTCTATGATTTGAGACATTACAATTTGCCAGAGCCCAATGGATATGTGGCCTGACCAATATTATTAGCCCGATATTTGCCTCAGTATCAGCATATATTGGTATTGGCATATATGTTGTACAATATGCACCTATATAAAAACAGAACATAACGCAGACTGTTTTTATTTGTTAACTTTATAGGCAGCATTTTATGTATATTTTATTCATTTTCTTTCTTTCTTTCTTCCTCTCTTTCTCTTTTCATGCCCTCATATAAAGTATTTTTAGACTGTTAAATGTTATATATTAAGGTATTATTTCCTCATATATTGTTAAACTGTAAAAAAATAAATAAATAAATAAAAAAAAGTCCAGCCATTACATATCTTGGCATTGGCCCCAAAAATCCAGTATCAGTCAGGCCCTACTTTTTATTGCAATTAATTTGCTGGACAAACTTTGAAGAGAAAGATTCTGCTTCCTTTAGTTCTTTTATAGAAATGAAACAGTCTGTTTTCACAACACATTTTCAAACCGCAAAATATTACAGGGAAAATTCACCACTTTTTATGTGGATGTCCATTCAGCGATGATGATAAATGTTGTCAAATGGGGCAATAAATTCCACAGAACAGGATGCATTGCAGCGAACTTCGAACACCGCCCTAGCCTATAACCTATAGTTGTTGGCCATAACATAGCATCAAATGACAAAAATACGCATCTAGCATGCGCCCTGGCTATCCGGAGGTGGAGACTAGAAATCCAAGCTGAAACCGTCTGTAGTTCTTCCTGCGACATCACTTGATGCAGGAAAAACAACAGATTTTGCAGCAGGAGAACTCAACTTTCTCGGTCAAAATGGCACACACAGAGGACTTAATTGTTTCCAGTTGATTTACCATCAACATATAAAAGTGGTGAGATTTCCCTTTAAGGACTGAACAATTCAGAAATATATAAATTTTTTGTTTATAAATCAGTTTTATGGGACTATATATTCTGAACTTCTGCCTACACGAGACAGACTGCCAGGGGTGCCTAGTAACAGACCAGAAATTCTGATCCACCTGACAACAGCTCAGTGACATCTCTCTGATCTCTGGCTGGGCCCTCATCCAGCTCTGGGGCCCCTGAATCATCCAGGGTCTACCCCCCCAGATGGAATCCCTGCCCGCAAAGAATTTACCACACCATCATCAAGACTCACCTGACACAGCATTACTCTGAGACCAAAAATAATTGCATTGAGATAACTGCACTCAAAGGATCCCCGTCAACCTGTCATTCACCAAGGTAATCACCAGCAGGTTCCAACTGAAAAGCCAACAAAGTGCCAAATACTCTGGTAAACTCTGGCATGGGTGGTCCTATGTGAAACTAATGCACAGCTCTTATTTTCTACTTAGTAGTTTTTTCAGTATTTAATTGTGACGTTTGACCAAACATGCATTTTTTTCAAAGCTGCACTATTAGATGAAATAGTAAAAATCAACATGTTTTTCACAAGTTCTTTTTATGCACATTTTCCGCTAATGCACCCTGATAGATTTGGTATTGTGACACCTGCTGTGCTGAGTCCCTGCAGATGTCTCACCATTCTCTTTCTGCTTCTCCCCATTTTGATTTAGTCACATCCATGTAGTTATCCTTCTGTTGTGTTTCGTATCCTACAACACCTGCACCTGCCACTTCCACACATGGACACCATACACCATTGACTTCACTAATTTCTGCACCCATCCATGTATTTAATGGACAGGCCATCCAAAATCAAAAATACATATTTTTCTAATCTAGATTGTTTTAGTGTTAGTTGCAGAGTTTTTCGAGATACCGACCGTAGAGTTGTCTGCCTTATCTCTAATGTAATGGGAGTAAATGGCACTCGGCTTGTGGTGAATACAGCAATGAAAAAATACACTTGTAATTCAAAGCCAGTGCTTCTTTCCATAAATCTTGAGATGGTTACTCAAGATAATCCACAGACCTTGTTGTGAGCACTTTCACGTAGGAACTACTTTCTGTCTGCAGTAGAATTTAGAATTTAACTACTTTAGAATCTGCTGAAACTACTTTCTTTTCTAACAGAAAGAAAATAGTTCCTACATGAAACTGCTCGTAACAAGGTCTGTGAATTATCTTGAGTAACCAGGTCATGATGAGACACTGGTTTTTCATCAACAACAAGTCGATGATTGCAGTGTATTAATGTATTCTCTTGCTTTGAGCACAACAAGCCAAGTGTCATTGAATCCTGCTATACTGGAAAGAAGCCAGATGTCTCTATGGGTGATGTCTCCAAAACTCTGCAACTCACACCAAAAAAAAACAAAAAAATAACACCACAGGCCAGAGGAAAATTATTTATTTTTGATTTTGAGATGAACTGTCCTTCTATTTTGGTTAATAAAAATTAATAATATATCTTTACCACAGTGGTTCTCCTATGTGTTGTGACCAGTTTTGAGCCAGGTCATAACAGTATCTTTGGAAACGTCTGCGTCATGACTAGAATTCAAATAAATTCATGTGGTTTTAAGCAGTGCCTCATGTTGCAACGTGCAGTGTTACAGATGGAATCCCTGGGAGGTTTTGCAGGGTTGAAGAGTTAACGTCAAATTACTCTTTTTATTGCGTAATATAATAACTCCTTGGTGCTTTTTCCACTGTTGTCAGAGGACGGATGTTTGGCGAGTATATGACAATGGAAATAAGGTTCCACATTATCTCTGCAGCTCCACCTGCTGCTTTTCTATCTGACAAACCTTCTTGTGTCACCACTGGCTGATGACAGTCTGTACTTTCACAGTTCAGCTGCTGTGATAACACTCATTCAGCTCTTTCTGTTATGACCTCAGCCGGACACTAAAAAATTCCTTTAATGGAATAGAGGTGCAGTATGGCATCCACTAAGTGTATATATATATATGTGTGTGTGTGTGTTTGTGAGAAGTTTGGCCTCGCCTGTAAATATGTTACATAATCTACACAAGTATGTGCACACAGACTCCGAAACACACCCACACGAACCGACTTCCCTCGGTTATCGTGAGTTTGCTGCTTGCTGTCAGTGTTACGTAACATGAAGACAACTGGGCCTGATGGGACCAGTGTTTGAAAGAGAATTCAGGATAAATGGTGACCTCTGACCTCCTGGAATGACTGTCAATCCCACCCCCTCAAAACACACACACACACACACAAACTCATGCACAGAGAACCAGCGGAGCTTAGTGGAGAATTCAAGCAGAGGATCTCATGTCTCCCTCCACCTCGCAGTGTCACAGTGTCAGCACAAACTGGTGGTGTAAACTCTTAGCTTGATAAAAATAAATGAATTCATCATTTGTGTTACTTTAACAAGGTACATAGGACCAAATTGTTATTGATATGAAAGCTACTAACATTACGTCAATAATCTGGTGGTTAAAGATGGTTCTTAAACTCGGCTCCCAATTTAGGGGTCCCAATCCCCACTAGAGGTCACCAAAGCTTCACGGAGAGTTGCGAGGGCGTCTTGATTTTAAAGGCACAGTTTGGTTTATTTATTGAAGAAGCAGAGAGCATTTTGTGATATCAGACTACACTACAGATTTTGTTTGCACATTCTCTACACAAGATCTGTACAGCTCTTTCATTAAAATTACATATTGAATATTTGTTGTAATATTTTTAATATTTTCTTGTCAATTTTCTGTTTTCATTTTCATACTTGTTTTTTAATCTCTTACTGTGTTGATTATGTACCAAAACACCAAAGGAAATTCCTCATATGTAAAAAAACAAAAACAAAAACTACTTAGCAATGAACCTGACTACAAATATGAGAAACATGTTGAAATAAATGCATACACAAATGCGTGAATAAAAGTGTGTGGGAATCAATAAAAGTAAGTTATCTGATAACTAGTGAAGGAACTGATCAATTAAACAGGAATAAATGTGTACATTTCTTTGACCACAATTATCAATTAATGTATTTCTGTTATTATTGTTTACTTTTCTTTTGCTATTACTTTGATGTTTTGTTGATTAATTGAGGCATTTTAGAAAATCTGCATAGTAAATCAGTCAATATGTGGAAGACTATGGATGCATGATGGGCCCTCTAAATGTATCGCATCCTCTGTACAGTATTATAGCTTTGTGACAATAATAAGGCCAATGTGATGTCCCTTATAGTGGAAAACCTCAGTGAAGTTACAAAAAGAAAAAAAAAATAATGAAAAGAAGTCTGGTATGTTTTGCAGACATGTCAGCAGCAATTTAAGCTAAAACATGCAAATCATTAGGAGGCTCTATGGTGTTCTCATTATATGTCCAATGCACTTCTGTCTTGCTACCACTGGGTGGCAGAAGAGGATCACTGTGCCATGACTCCTGCTCTCACTTGCTGATGACTACCTGGTAATTTTGAAGCAGTAGGAGAGCATTTTGGCGGAGGGTCACACCCAGCTGTTCTCTGGTTGCCTTGAACCCGACCTACTAACCCCTAACACATGCACACACGTATTCACACACACAAATCCAACAAGTCGATGATTGCAGTGTAAGATCTACTGTATATGATGACAGATAATAAACAACAGCTGCAGCCAAATATCAGTTTGACTGCCAGCTGTGGCTTCATGTTGGCTTTATGTTCAGTTTAGTTTAATTTCATCCTGCTGTCATTCAATACTTCTGCACTAACAAGCCTGAAAACCTTAAGTATCATACTTTGGTTTTTGTATGCTTTATGCTTAATTTTCTACAAATAACCCTTTCCATACTATTTTCAATACTCAATGTTTTAATTTAAACTTTCAAATGAGGGTTTCCTTTACATCAGGCAGCCATTGCGTGTCATTAGTTCTGTATGAAAATCAACTTGCACTTATAAAATGGCTTAGCCTAGGTCTATCTTTGTGGGGATCCTTACCATAATTGTTGTCAGACACAGAATAACAATCTGAGCCTGTCAGTGGCAAAACGCAGAGTTTTAGTGCGCAATTCCTCGTGAAGATCACATTGCAGGTTGTTTCTCAACTGACGGCTGCAGCAGTCTCGATTAATACAGGACCAGTCTTAAAAAACATGTTTGCATTAGTCTCGTAGACACAAAAATGTGGGAAAATAGAGGCCAGAAAAATACCAATGTTACCCTTTAACAAACAAACACTGTATATGCTCAAATTATTACTTTAGAGAGATGTCTCCTATTTGTTTACTCCAAGTACATCCACATATGACAAATTCTGCACACTGCAACATGCTGTGTACTTATATATGTATATATTTGCAGATCTAAAGACATCCAGGTGAAACTGTGTCAATCTGAATTTGTTTAGATGTTGCCCTGAAATAGTGTTCTGTTTTTGTTGAAACTGTTTTAGGGAGGTATTGACTATTACTATAAATCCATATCTATGTATATCTCCAAGTCTATGCACTGTAAGTCACACCTTCCATTGAGATCTGTTCTATGTGCACTGTTTCTGCTGGGGATGCCACTGATCTGATACTCAGTATTGGAATCAGTCCAATTCTGGCCAAAATCACCCAAATGGATACGATCCATTAGCTATCAAATAAATTAACTAAACTTTGAGCAACGCGTGGTAAAGAGAAATGTGTCACAAGTAACACAGATGAAAATTTAAAAGAAGATGGTTTAGTTAAGCAAAGCACATCTATACAAATGTATTATTAACAGCTTATTACACGGCATTGTCAAATGCTCGATCCTGATTGGTCAATTACAACATTCTACGGTCTGTTATTTCGGTATCAGCAGATACTCAAAGTTTGCAGTATTTTTATTGTGTCCGACATTAAAAAAATGTCATCAAGCCATCCCGTGTTTGCACCTGACTGGACTGTAATGTTAAATAACATCATTCAAATAATTACATAGCATATAATTAAATGTGTCTCTAAATGTTCCATATATTCGTTTGCATGCTGTTAAAACAACCTCAAAACAACCTCCTAAGTTTAGTCTCAACTTGTACCTGCAAGTGACAAAAACTTTGTTTACTGGACTGCTATTTCTGGAAATTAACATTAACTCAAATACTGTACTGTCAATTTTGACGTAACTGTACTTCACTTCAATATTTCTGTTCTGCATCTTTACGCTTATACTCCACAACAATTCAGAGGGAAATAATAGGCTACTTTTTACACCTGCATATTTATTTGACAGTGCTAGTTCCGAGTTACTTTGCAGACTCAGGTTATTACTACAAAACGTATCGATCAAATTAATAATGATGTATTGTTAATATAGTCATGCTACCGAGAACTATAAAAAATATTTTAAACTGGCTCCACCTTTATCAGCTGAGACATACATTACATTTATGAGTCACCTACTTTTACTTAAGGGACTTCACTTTAAGTATAATTTGATGCCAATACTTCTGTACTTCTATTGAACCCTGACCTACTAACCCCCTCCACACATGTATGCACACACAAATCCAACTCATCTAAGACTGTAATGTAAGATCAACTGTACATGATGACAGATCATAAACACCAGCTAAAGTCAAATATCAGTTTGACTGCCAGCTGTGACTTCATGTTGGCTTTATGTTCAATTTAGTTTAATTTTATCCTGCTCTCCCTCACTCCCTCTGCACTGTTAATGTCATTGCAAGTAACAAGCCCGAATAATATAAGTTAGTATCTATCTCTACTAAGTTATTGTACAGTACTATGATTACATGCTTTAGCCAAACGTGTAGCCAGCTTAAATATTTTAGCTAAAATGATTTATGCTTATGAAACAACCTTCCACTTAGAACAACCTTCTATAAATTTAGTCAAATTTATCTAGGGACATTTACTTGGGACAGAGTACTTGTACACTGATGTATTATTACTTTTAACTAGTTTCCTCACCTCCCCAGATAGTTTGTTGAAGAATTTCCAACGTCCGGACTCCCTCTACTGCCGCCATTTTGGACCCCGAAGTCGTTGACCACTTCTTCAAGAGGAAGACGGGTTAACTACTGCTTTTGGTGGTGTTCAAGTCTTCCTCAGAAGTTAACCACCAGGGAAATACTCCTTCACATCATCAAGCTAAGTACTTCTGTGAGCGCTGACCTGTTTAATAGACTGAAATGTTTTGGCAAAATTTGGTTTCATTTTTTGCTGCTTCACAAATTTCACTGATGCTATTAAGCTAACCTAGCATGTTGCTAGCCCATTATAGTATTGATTCATTCTTTTAAATCATTAACTTATGATTATTGTAATTATTATACATTCATCCTGACTTTATTGCTGTTTAGCTTGCTAGCCGTGTAATGGTGTCTAATAGTTATTTAGTTAGCTGTGGCTGAAATCACTCCCTTCTTCTGAAGCAAAAAATTTGTAGTTAAAATTATTTACATAAAAAACTGTAGTTTACTCCATAGGAAAAAAAAGATTTCTGTCACTTTGTTGCCTTAAGAATCATTATAACTATTAGTATTTGTAGCAGTTAGCTTTTCTGTCTTTCAAAAGCAAAGAATTGTATTGTGGCATTTTTGTTAAATGTAGTGTCAATAATACATATAAACAATAATTGAAAGAGCACTGAAAATCTGTACTCAGGTACAAGTAGGCTTACTAGACCTAAGTGCAGCATTCGACACAGTTGACCACTCAGTTCTCCTGGACAGACTTCATACCATGATTGGCCTCTCTGGTACTGTTTTTAATTGGTTTAAATCATATCTCACTGGCAGAGAATTTTTTATAAACATCAATGAACATTCTTCAAAGAGCTACGAACTGAGGTGTGGTGTCCCCCAAGGCTCAATTTTAGGTCCAATTCTTTTTAATCTGTATATGTTGCCACTGGGGGACGTCATCAGGAGACACGGCATTAATTTCCATAGCTATGCTGATGACACACAGCTTTACATAGCCGTGTCTCCTGATGACACAGGGCCAATAGATGCTCTTTTTAAATGTATTTTAGATATCAAGTCATGGATGGCAGGTAACTTCTTACAGCTCAACCAGGACAAAACAGAAGTACTTGTCATCGGTCCTGAAGCACACAGAGAAACACTTAATCTAAAACTCAAAACCTTAGATTTTAATACGTCCGAACAGGTAAAAAACCTTGGTGTTATTTTAGATTCAAAATTAAATTTTAATGCTCACATAAAAAGTATAGTTAAGAGTGGTTTTTATCATCTCAAGAATATTGCCAAGGTGCGGCCATTTTTGTCTCAAACCGACACAGAGACACTAATGCACGCTTTTATCACCTGTAGAATAGATTACTGCAACGCTCTTCTTTCTGGTCTCTCTAAAAAAAGCATTACTCCACTACAGCATCTTCAGAACTCCACTGCACGAGTTCTGACGAGGACCAGAAAGAGAGCGCACATCACACCAATTTTAAAATCTCTGCACTGGTTACCTGTCTGCTTCAGAATCGATTTTAAGATCCTCTTAATGGTTTTTAAAGCTCTTAATGGTCTTGGTCCTAACTATCTATCTGATTTGCTTTTATCATATGTGCCCTCTAGAAATCTCAGGTCTTCAGGCAGTGGCCTTTTAATTATTCCAAAAGTTTTAACCAAAACATATGGCGAGGCCTCCTTTTACCATTATGGTCCACGTTTGTGGAACAGCTTGCCTGAGGACCTGAGGAAGATAGAAACTGTGGACATTTTTAAAAGCAAACTCAAGACCTACCTTTTTAGTCTAGCTTTTAACTGAATCTTACTTATTCATTGTGCTTTTAGCCTAATTTCAATTGAGTTTATTTATTATTTTAACTTCTTAGTCTGGGTCTTAACTGAAACTATTTTATTCATATTATCTCTTACTATCTCTTAGACTAGTTTTAATTGAATTTTATTCTATTTACTTATTTTTGTATTTATTTATTTTATCTTGTTTTATTCTACTATATTTATTTTTTGACTAATCTTACACTGTTAGTTTGTCATTCAGCTGAATTTTATTTATTTATTTATTTTATAATTTAATTCTTTAGATATTTTTATAGTTTCAAGTGTCTTCTCTCAGGTGTTTCCCCACTTCAAAGTAGCGAGTGTAAGATGGCGTTTCCTCACCATTCTTAATTTCTGTGTTTTTAGTGTGTGTGTGTGTGTGCGTGCTCTTATAC
>JAJHUR010082512.1:0-11439 GCA_027495735.1 Lutjanus campechanus
GGAGATAAGATAATATAGTCGGTAACATAGTGTGATAATTGATTAAAAACAAAAACAGTGCCCGTATCTCTACATACATATAAATATTATAATAAACTGTATTGCACATTTTCTTCATTGACTGATGAATTCCAGTAGAGGGACATGCATAACTATGAGAGCAGGTTGAGAGATTTATCAAATTTTGGGATTATTATTGTTATTATTATTATTTTTAGGTCTGCGTACCGTGATGATGTCTCCAGCTTTGATGTTGAGGCTGGTCAGGTCGTAGTTGTTGCAGTAATCCTTCAGTGCACGCACCTGCATCGCAGCCGAAGCATCTACAAGACAAGAGTTTAGTAGTGGACAAGAGCACAGCAGAGACTTTCAGGTAGTAATACACAGAGGAGGAAGGAACAGAAGACGATGAAGAGGGTGGAGTGCACGCACTGTTTGCTTCTCTGATGCTGTTGAATGTCCTGCATTTTCACATCCATGTAATTTAACAATTGCCAGAATATAGAACAAAGAAATTATTTCCTGCCCTCGAGAATCACTTTTAATAGAGTGGAAGCCCATTTCTGCCCTTGCAATGAGAGAAAGTCCCTGTAAGTCATTACGTTGAGGACCTTCCTCAAAATATGTTACTATCTCAAAATAATGAGTAAATATCTTATATAACAATATATAACAATGAGAAGATTTCTCTAAATAATGACTTGGTATCTTAAAATAATGACTTGGTATCTTAAAATAATGACTTAGTATCTCTAAATAATGACTTAGTATCTCTAAATAATGACTTAGTATTTCTAAATAATGACTTAGTATCTCTAAATAATGACTTGGTATCTTAAAATAATGACTTGGTATCTCTAAATAATGACGTAGTATCTCTAAATAATGAATTGGTATCTTAAAATAATGACGT
This sequence comes from Lutjanus campechanus, assembly GCA_027495735.1. NCBI lineage: Eukaryota > Metazoa > Chordata > Actinopteri > Lutjaniformes > Lutjanidae > Lutjanus > Lutjanus campechanus. The sequence continues at coordinate 914 of JAJHUR010082512.1, forward strand.
AGTATCTCTAAATAATGACTTAGTATCTTAAAATAATGACTTAGTATCTCTAAATAATGACTTAGTATCTTAAAATAATGACTTAGTATCTCTAAATAATGACTTGGTATCTCTAAATAATGACTTAGTATCTCTAAATAATGACTTAGTATCTCTAAATAATGACTTAGTATCTCAAATAATGACTTAGTATCTTAAAATAATGACTTAGTATCTAAAATAATGACTTGGTATCTCTAAATAATGACTTAGTATCTCTAAATAATGACTTAGTATCTCTAAATAATGACTTAGTATCTCTAAATAATGAATTGGTATCTTAAAATAATGACTTAGTATCTCTAAATAATGGCTTAGTATCTCAAAATAATGACTTAGTATCTCTAAATAATGACTTGGTATCTTAAAATAATGACTTAGTATCTTAAAATAATGACTTAGTATCTCTAAATAATGACTTAGTATCTCTAAATAATGACTTAGTATCTCTAAATAATGACTTAGTATCTCTAAATAATGACTTAGTATCTCTAAATAATGACTTGGTATCTTAAAATAATGAATTGGTATCTCTAAATAATGAATTGGTATCTCTAAATAATGACTTAGTATCTTAAAATAATGACTTAGTATCTCTAAATAATGACTCAGTATCTCTAAATAATGAATCGGTATCTTAAAATAATGACTTAGTATCTCTAAATAATGACTCAGTATCTCTAAATAATGACTTAGTATCTCTAAATAATGAATCGGTATCTCTAAATAATGAATCGGTATCTTAAAATAATGACTCAGTATCTCTAAATAATGACTCAGTATCTCAAAATAATGACTTAGTATCTTAAATAATGACTTAGTATCTCTAAATAATGACTTAGTATCTCTAAATAATGACTTAGTATCTCTAAATAATGAATTGGTATCTCTAAATAATGACTTAGTATCTCTAAATAATGGCTTAGTATCTTAAAATAATGAGGAACTGAGAAATTTGGGGATTTTTATTTCTTAATGGCAGAAAAGGGCTTCCATATAACAGGCTTATTTTTAAATGTATACTGGTGACTTCAGTCCAAGTATTACTTGGTATTGGATTGTGACTAAGTGGTTCTGTAGTGTGTGTTTTCACCTCTCAGTAGCTGTTTGATCTCCCGGCTGGCCTGCGTGGTGGTGAATTGGTTAACGATGTCCAGGGCAGTTTGACTCAGAGTGTTTCTCACTCCCGCACTGATTCCACTCTGGATGAAAGTGGAGAGGAACAAAAATGACTAAAGCTGCAAAGTAAAATCGTGCCACACCGAGTTCATGATGGGGGATATTCTGTGCATCCGGTGCATCAGGCTAACTGTGTGTACGTGCCTGCTGCTAACATTCACTGTGCGTGCTGCCTCAGCAATAACATCAAAATTCATCTGAAGGTGACAAAAGGATTAAGAAAACAAAACAGGGCTGATCTGAATATTGCATGACAGGTAGGATGCTGGCCAGTCTGCTACAGTTTTATATAACAAGCTAACATATCCCACAGGCTTCATCACACAGCTCGGTGGGATGGATGCCAAGTGCTGAGGTGTAAACTTGTTCAGCTGAGGAGAGGGCTGCAGCTTTAACAACAGTTGCTTTTGTAAACACGTTAAACAGACAGACGGACAGACAGTTAGAGAGACACGCAGACGGACTTACATCCAGCAGCAGGCGTACTACCTCCGTCTTCCCACAGAGGGCTGCCTGATGTAGCGCTGTGCCAGACTCGGACTGTCTGTTGATATCTATGCCAGCCTGAATCAGCAACCTGCAGCACAAAATAATAATATTAACCTTTACCTGAACAGCATCTGTCATAACTTTATTTAACCATGGAATAAAAGAAATGGAAATAGAAGTAAAGTTAAAAAAAAACAACATCTGCAGATTTATAGATACTGGAGAACTAAAAACTATCTTCATGAATGCAAGTCTGTAGAAATAATTTAAAAGACTTAAACTGGACAAAAACACTAAGTGGGCCTATGTATGTGCTTCAGATTGTAACAGATTTTTAGATCATAATCATCATAATTAGATTCGATGAGTAGAAACAGAGGGACTGACTCACACAGGGCTCCGACACCTTTTCCAAAGTCACATTCAAGGACTTTTCAAGAGTTTTCCAGCAACTTACAGCTGCTGTAAATTGCATATTCATGTGCATACACATAAAATTATTAGTTTACTCCTTCATCACATGAAATCAGATGTTATTGTGCGATACATTTTTACTATGTTTTTATTTATTTTGTTTGTGTCTAAGTTTTACTTCAATTTTAGCTTAATTTTGTCTCGTTTCTGTTTGACCTAATTGTTTTGGCTTTCTGTGGTCATACTGCCTCCTGGGTATCCTGGTCTTCTGCTTTGTCTGTCAAAGCACTTTGTAAACTCTGTTTTCAAAGGTGGTATGTAAATAAAGTTATTATTATTATGAACAATAATAAGAATCCTGCAGGAGGATGACACATTGGAGGAAAAGACAACAAAATTTAATGCTTCAAAATGTGTCACCTGTCTGTAAGTTGATTTGGCTTCCTATACAACCTGGCTGAGGTAATTTCCTCCTTATTTTATTTCTTTATCTAAAAAGTGAATTATTCAGTCAGATATTGTTTTGTTATAATAGTAATGCAATTATAGTTTCAATCAGTTTCAAGCACTTTATCCTTTATATGTTATTAAGCACCTCTCAAACCTTGAAAACCAGTATGAACCACCAAACAGGCACCGCGATTAAATCTTAAAATTAAATATGGAGCTCAATCCCAGATCACATGTATGTTAAAGGGCCTTGAACTGTGTTTATATTGTTTAACGTAGTGTATTGTTTGTCTCTTGTCCTATCGTTTGTTATTGTTTGACGCAAGACAAATTTCAGACTTGTTCTGGCAATAAAAGTATAAATCAATCTATCAATACATAAATAAAGTATTGTTGTGTTATCCTTGATGCTTTGGCAATATTGTTTATATGACATTCATGCCAATAAAGCCTGTTGAACTGAACTGAATTGAGCAGGTGTGAAGACAGACACAGACGGAGAGAGGCAGACTGAAAGGACAAGTTTTTCAGACCGTATGACATCGATGTGTCCGTTCTTGGCAGCGAGATGCAGAGGTGACACTCCGTTGGGGTCGGAGGGTTTTGGCTCCAGCATGGCTGCGCACATGTTACTGCTGAGCAGGAGCTGGACCACCTAAAAAAAAAAAAAAAAACAGACATAGACACACAGCAGTTTGATGTAGAATATGGAGTCATTTCTATCAGCAGTGAATTATGTAGACGTTAGATGTTATTGTATGTATGAAGCTCCCACTGTGTGGAAACGTCTGCAAAATTTGATTTAAAAGAACTAAATTTGGTCTCTCTGTGAATTCAAATCACTGGTGCAGAAATTGTGTGCTCTCTCTCTTCTGGCTTCCACAGGAGTTTTTAAATTCTAACCAATTTTGACATTGGGTTGCATCACTTTACATAAGGAGAAACTTCACAGATGTTCTACTCTTTAATCTCAAACATGCACACACTACAATATTAAAAAAATAAATAATGCAAAGTCATGGGGAAGCATAGGCAAACAAAACCCTAACAACAAAATGAGTCTGGGTGAGCAAATGTTTGGCGAGAACCAGGTGAGGACAAAGTGAGATTTTAATTGTCAGTTTTAGTATCTGTCAACATTAGTAGGCTATGCTAGCTAATGTTAGCATCAACGGCTAGAACGTTAACTGTTATTTGACATCACTGTCAGCTGCTTCCATCTCCTTGTAGACTCGTCTCTCTCACTGGTTGACGTATCTTAACTTCTAAATATTAAACTTGCTTGATAATTATCAGGGCAGCCCCGATGACTCTACCTGCAGGTCTGGAGTTTTAAAGGGATAGTTCACCCAAAAATGAAACTTCAGTCATTATCTACTCACCCTCATGCCGACTGAAGTTCAGGTTTAGTCTTTCAGTCCACAGAAAAACAGCGCTGCAGAATCTCCCAAACGATGGAAGTGAGCGGTGACCAGTTTTCAAACAAAAAAAACAACAGAATAAAAACATAAAATGCCTCCATACTGCTCGTCTGGTGTAATCCAAGTTTCCTAAAGCCTATTTACACCATGATTTTAGCCTGAATCTTCACTGCAGATCCTTAGCTTGGTGCCACGTTCACGTGCACATGCACACTGTCTGAACTGTGTGTACGTGCTGTGACGATGTACAAACAGCATGTCGGGACTTTTAGAGACTTGGATTACACCAGACAAGCAGTATGGAGACATTTTATGTTTTTATTCTGTTGTTTTCTATGTTTGAAAACTGGTCACCATTCACTTCCATTGTTTGGGCGATTCTGCAACACTGTTTTCCTGTGAAACTCCAGCAAAAAATTCAACCCAACCTTCAATCGGCATGAGGGTGAGTAGATAATGACTGAATTTTCATTTTTGGGTGAACTATCCCTTTAATACTGGATCTATAAATCCCTCACGTTACCAAGTAATCTGGGCCGAACTTTCTTACCAAACAAGGTCATGGATGTGATTTCTCCTCCGCTTGAAACTCCTGTAGTCTGAACCCAGATTTAAGGTCTAAATCTATTAGCCTCATCAAGTTACTGTTTTGGTTGGTCAGACTTATTTTTATGGTTTTCATTAGACAGTGTATATTTCTCTGTCTGCAACAGGATTCTGTATTTGGTTTGGCTTTCTTCACTTGTCAAATTAATAGACGTGTTTTCTTCGTTTACTTCTGTTTTGTCTTGTGTTTTCCACATGTAGTTGCATGATAAGCTGTAATGTGTTGAGTTCTCAGAGAGACTGTAAATGAGGTTTTATTGGTCACATAAATGTTAAAGTGGCTAAAAATGATTTTGGACGCCTCTGTGGACAAAAGTGGTACTGTTTTCATCACCATAATCACAAAATATAACATGAAATCCTTTGAGGTTTTAAATTGTTTCCTATGTTATTCTGAAGTTCTTATCTTCCCTCTTGTTTCTGGTCTCACCTCTCACTGTTTTCACCTCTCACTGATTTGTTTCACTCTGTATTTAATCATGTGTCTGTCCCCTCCTTAGTTGCCAGCGGGTCATTGTCATTTGGCATTATGTATCTCAGCCACTTCCTGTGTTTTCCTTATTCTTGCAGACTGGATTTTGGATTTTATTTACCTGCTTTTTGTGTTTGGGCAGACATTGAACTCGTAATCCGGCTATATATTTCTGTTTGATATTAAACTCTTAGTTGAGTTTGCTACAGTAATCTTGTTGGTAAACCTGCTTGACACTCGTAAAATCCGGCTTCTTTTTAAGTGGCTATTGCACTACTTACTGTAACTTTGCCTGGGAAAATGTAAACATAAGCGCTTAGAGTCTGCTTGGAATCATCATCATCATGCTTATCCGACGGTCATGGAGGAAACAGTTCCAGCAGGGGACCCCAGACATTTCCCCCTTTCCCCAGCTACATTAACACTCAATTCTCCCCTCAATCGAGAACAAGACCCTGAGATAGTTGAACTCCCTCACTTGGGGTAAGGACTCACTTCCTACTCGGAGTAGACAATTCACCAGTTTCCTGCTGAGAACCGTGGCCAGTATAGAGGCAATGTTGTAACAAATCAGTCTCTAAAATGATCCCAGAGTGACCTGGCTCAAGGTCACTACACCTTGATAAGCTCAGCAGTTAAAATCACCTTTCAACAATATTTCAAAGTCAAAAATGAAGACAAAATCAGGACCCAAAATCACTGGAGAACAGCCTCTGTTATAAGAAGTTTTATTGATTTCTCTGGTGCAGGAAAAATCAACAAACTTGAGCCAATCCCGGGACTGAACTGAAGAATACAGCCTAATGCCTCTGATTTTATACTGTTTGGAGACTCTGGAGAGTCTCCTCCTTCTTCTCACATTTCAACTTGAATCCAAACATACTTTTGTATGGTTTTGTGGTGTTCTAGGTACTTTCCACACTCAGTCATCATATTAGGTCATGTCTGCCACACTTAGATCCGATCTGGTTGGCCATCAGTTTTTTAAAAAAGCATTTAATACACCCCTCCCCCTCCTGCATCTGCCCCCTTCCTTCAAACCCATCTAATAATCACTCCAATACCTGACAGTTTGAGTCCCAATGACCCCTGACCACAAACAGGGTTTTTCCTGTTTAAATCTAAATAAAAATGTATCTTTATCTCTAAGTTGGTGTGTTGTTCAGTCAAGTCTACTCACTCCAACACGTCCAAATTCACAGGCGAGGTCCAGCGGTGTTTTCCCAGCTGAGTCTGAGATACACGGGTTGGACTGGTGCTGTAGCAACATCTCCGACTGTAACACACACACACACACACACAAATCTTACTGGTGCCTCTGCATTTCCGAGCTTATAACAACCACAAATCATGCATGCATCATCGGGCACACATAACAGATAAACACACCTCACAAAAACACACACACATGGCAACTACACACACCAAAAACACACACAGCTACCACCTCCAGTACACACAAACACGGTTACCCCGTCATAGTGTCCATGCTGAGCTGATAGGTGGAGAGGGATCTGTCCTTCATCTGACTGCCCGTTGACTGATGAGCCTGCCTTCAGCAGCATTTTCATTGGCTCAGTCTTCCCCTGCCATGCAGCGTAATGCAGAGGACGCATCCCTACACAAAACACACACACACACACGCAAACACACACACAGCCAAAGGTGACAGCACAATAAAACACAGACCCCACAAGCACATGCACACAGAGACACACAACAGAATGAGAGTATAAGGACACATGAATGCATGCAAATACACACACTGCTATTGTTATTTTTGCAGACAGATCAGTTTTTCTTAATCCATTTTACAGTGTAAACGCTATGATCAATTATTAAACTCACTAAATTGCTTCATTGTTCTTAATACACTGTGAGAACCAATTAAACCTGAAGTGTTGTTACTGAAATTGAAAATATAGACAGAGAGCTGAACCAATTAGTCGACTGACAGAGTATTAATCTGCAACTATACTGATAATCAATTAATTAAAAGTTTTTTTAAACAAAAATTGGCTCAAATGTGATTTTTTCCCCCCCTTTCTCTATGATAGTAAAGCTGAATTCACATGGATTCAGGCAAATCAGATCAGTCATTTTAGTGGACAAGAGAGAGAGAATACCAACGATGGTATCTGGGTATCCATCTAAAGTAAAAAATATTTAAACTATTCACTGAATTTACAACCGGTTGTTACGTACCTCCGTCATACAAGGAGAAAACACTGGTGATCTGGACAACAAGAAGCTAATCTTGCAATCTTACAGTTTCATCTAGAAGACGCTTTTATTCAAAACGACGTACATCTGAGAGCCGATACAACACAAGCAAGAAGAGAACATCAGGAGTAAGTGCCATGAAGCAAAGCTTATAAATTTGTTGTTGTTTTTGTTGTTGTTGTCTCCTTTTCAGTCAAACAAAACAAAGGATAGACCAATTACAGTTCTCATTTCACTATCCATGTTGGAAATGCATGAATGACTTTACGTTTTGAAGATAATTTAACTTTAATTTTAAGTTTGCACTTTGCAAGAGAATATCGAGAGAAAGCTGCATTTTGACGCTACATGCATCACTAGAATTGTTATATAAAATAATAGACAAAATAATTTTGTTTGATATATTTGATTCCATTTTTTGTAAACAATACAACAGTATTATTGAGACATATCATTATGCATGTTTTGTTTTGCTGTACTTTTTGCTGTGCTGTGCTCTGATTTAAACTTTATTTCTTTATTTAAAATGTCCTATTTTTCTCTTAGGAATATAAAGTCAGACATTTTTTAACTCAGTGAGATACTGAAATACTCACTCGTGCTTTTAATACTTTCCGTTTATACTACTGTTACTCCTTTTTTTACTGGATTATCTAAAAATTCTATCAGAAAAACTAGAGAGTCTTTATAACTATAACAAAGAAAATAGATCATATTATCCCTAAGTCACTGCCCTGCCCGCCTGTATTTTTAGAGGAAGTTTTACTTGTTTATAAAGCTATGACTCTACATCTAATCTACATCAGAGATCTTCTTTCATTTTATGTTCCAGTCGAATCACTGAGGTCACGGCTTTTCTTTTAAATGTTCCTTATGTGTCTCATCAACAAGACTGCCTTCTGTTTTTATGCCCCTAAACTGTGGAACTCACTGCCTCTGGATATTAGAATGGTAAGCTCTCTCTGTATTTTGAAAAGTAAAAGTAAAATAAAGGCCTAATTTTTAAAATCTGGCTTTTAATTTTTAATTGGGAGTAATATTATAACCTTAGTCTTTAAGCTTCAATCATTGGTTTTTCACATCATTTTTTAATCCCCGTTGTTTCTTTTACTTCATTCAACAATTTCAAAAATTTATCTTAATCTTTTAATCTTATTCTTCCAAAGTTTTTATTTATTGATTTTTTTCTTGTCTGTGTTGTTTAAACTTTGCTAGGCGAAGCACTTGGGCTGTATGTGTGTATAAAAGATGCTATATAAATAAAACCGAGTTAAGTTGAGTTGTCCTGTCTTCCCATCGGACCGTTTGTTTTTCCTGCGGTTTCCTTGTTGTCGATGTGCTCTCAGCCGTCTATCATCTGCCTGAATCCGTGCGAATGCAGCATAAACCAGCATAGTAAGTATTTTTTGGGTTTTAGATTGTTGTTTGTACAAAACAAGCATTTTTGGACGACAACAAGAACTTGTGATGGCCATTTTTTGCTATTTTCTGACCATCCATAAGCCAAATGATGGATGGATTAATTAAAAAACAATCAGCAGATTAATTAATTAATGACAACAATCACTGGCTGCAGCCCTAATTTTGCAAACATGTCTGTAATATCGGTTTTACTGTAGAGACAGATTTAAGCACAGACTCTCAGTATCCCTCCTGGAAATGCAATGTTATTGTTGTTGACATGCTCGTGACCCTTTGTAACTGTGGATGTATTGTTTCAGCAGCATCGCACTCAGGGGGCGATGCCGACAAACAGCTTTTAGACAAAAGGCCAAAACAAGAAATCCCCTGTAAGTGCCAGAACAAGACCTCAGAGAACTTTGCAGGAAACTGGACACTGCGGCCAACTCCTGGAGCTGTACAAGGGTTCACCTGATCAGAGCACTAAAAAAAAATAAAAAAAAATGCACCACTGAGTCATTATTACAGTGAGTGCCCCTAACCAAAAAAAACATTAAACACCACTTTGCAGCAGTAGCTGCAAGGAGCAGTGAGCATGTTTCTCATGGCAGAAGCCCAAGACCCCCAGTCTTGATACCAGCGATGAGCCACATCATCAAGCTGAATAAAAAGGCCCTCCAGGTCTGGTTGGCATGAGGGAGTCCTGACTCAGAAGAGAGGTGCTGGCAAGAAAAAGAGGCACAGCGGCTGTCGTAGTAACAGAAGCTACAGTCGGAGCGTATGAAGAAATGTAATGGAAAAAAAATACTTTCTGACAGCCTCAAAGAGCTTTGAGAAGTGGAGGACATCACTCAGACTGTGCAGGGAATGAGAGACACGGACTGGACTTGTTTGAAGACAGCAGGAGAACTCAGTACTTCTTGATGTAATGGACAATTCAGAAGGTTCTTGAAGAGGATTGCTGAAGGGATAGAAGCCCATTTTCTTTCTAGTGGTCACTGGGTTGTTCATCCTGAAGTTCTGAGAGCTAAATCATTGAAATATTGTGATTCATATGTCCTGTATGGATTTTAGGAATAGGGTTTTATTTGGCAGACAGTGGTGGTCATGATATACGTCTCAGATTAAAGGTACAACTCACCTCAAAATGAAAAATACACATTTTTCCTCTTACCTGTAGTGCCATTTATCTTTCTAGATTGTTTTGGTGTGAGCTGCAGAGTTTTGGAGATATAAGCTGTGGAGATGTCTGCCTTCTCTCCAATATAACGGCACTAGGTGGCACTCGGCTTGTTGTTTTTAAAGTGCCAAAAAAACCTCAACAGCAGCGTCTCTAACCAGAAATCAAAACCCAGTTACTCAAGATAATCCACAGACCGTGTTGTCACAATTTCCAATAAAATTAAATATCAAATGTGGAAATACGGGCGTACTCCTCTGAGTAAATATCAGTTCAAAATTAGAAGCAAGGCTCTGAATTAGTGGAGATTAAAGGGAAGCACAGGAGAAAGGGTTAAAATTAGGTAGAAAGTAAACTCTCAGAAGCTGGAGTGTTTGCAGAAGGGCTGCACAATTAATTGCAATATTATTGAAATTGCAACAGAGCCAAGCTGTAATTTTTTTGAAAGAGGAAAAATGTGTGAGAAACAGCAGTATAATAAAGTAGTGTAATGCTGCACAGATGCCCCGACCTACAAATCTTCTTCTCCAGATATAAGAAAACATGTTTGTTTGTTTGTTGGTTGCTTGCTTTCTCTTTGAGTAAGAATCATGCAAAAATTCACATTCCCACTAATTGTGTTATATGTCGCAAACACAATTTCAGTCAAAAT
>JAJHUR010082513.1:0-38945 GCA_027495735.1 Lutjanus campechanus
GAAAAGTGCAGAAAAATGTGGACATGTTTAATGAGCAAGCCTTAATTTGGCTTTGTTTTCCATGTTGTAAATCTGTGATCTCAGTCGATGCCCAACGAAGCCGATGTACCTCCAGGGTGTTACATGATACAAACTTTTTTTGACCTACTATTGATTTCCTATAGGGAAGAGTTCTCCTCTCCTCTCCTCCTGCTGGGCTGCAAGGTCGAATATACTGCAAACTGATGACTAAACAAAGTTTTTGTATAGATGTTGTTTAATGTTTAATGTGATGTGTGTGTGTGTGTGTGTGTGTGTGTGTGTGTGTGTGTGTGTGTGTGTGTGTGTGTGTAAATCTCTCTCTGGATATTCTGTGTTAATACTTCAATACACGTCTAATCTCTTTGTAAAGCTGAAGTGTAAAAAATAGGCTCTGTCAAATTAGTCCAGAGACATGTATGTATGTGGACATATTTTCCCTCTTGTCCTTTGCAGAGAGAAAATTGAGAATCTCTGTCTTAGACTGTTTTTCTAACAGTAAATGTTCCTAATATGCATGTTTATATCTGACTCATTTTCAGCCTAAAGTGGCTTGGACTAGAAGATACACACAATTTGACAAATGTAAACTCAGCTATTTTTGCAGGGGTTTTTTTCTTTCTTTTTTCTTGCGGCTCGGCTCCGCCTCCCCGTATACAGCTCCAGTAATCTCCCAGAGACAGATGAGATGAGCTCCCGGCAGCGTGGACATGTGTGAAGGGGTTGGGGACAGGCTGACAGAGTGCACATCCCAGGGGAGCTGTGAGCTCAGCAGCCTCAGATTACATGTCCTGCTCCTTTATTTCCCCGCATGGATTAGACAGGATATACTGGCTTTGGTGAAATTTATGACACCTTGATTCCATATTGTAAGTCAATCTGTTGCCGTTGGTGAGGTCTGTGAACCGGGCTGTAATCTAACCAGGCCGTGGCACACACACACACACACACACAGCTAATGAAATGCTAATTCACTAGCGGCAACACCATCATCATCCTGGGACTGCGAGGCGGATGCTGATAAGCAGATTACAGCTTTCTCTCTTTCAGCTCTCGTATACATTACAGAAACTCTCATTTCCGGCGTGCCATTCACTTTGACTGGCCATTATTTATCTGGCTATTGCAAGGTAATAAGTTTTACCACATTATTTAGTCGAGAGTAACCTTAAATCATTTGGCTTTCAATTATGGCAGGACCAGTCAGTTTACTGCCTTCCCCCTTTGAACTGGCTGTGTGTAGAAGAAATATTTAATTTGATGGTTATAAAAAAAACCTTTATATATCTAAAATTCTTCATGTTTCCTGTCAATTTATACTCTGAAAATTAAATCAGACCAAAATGAAAAAGGAAAAAAATGTTTCAGGCAAATAAATAACCTGTTTGCTCAAAATGAAGAAAGGGTTAAAGCATATTACACACCAAAACTCAGCTCTGAACCACTTTAAAACAAAAATTCAACACTTTTTATGCGAGTGTCCAGTCAGTGTTGATGGTAAATGTAGTCAGTCGAAGAAAGGCTCGGCGAGTGCTTTACTGACCAAGAACGAGTTCTACTGAGTTCTGAGTTCTACTGCTGCAAAATCTGTTGTTTTTCCTGCATGTGGTGATGTCACAGTGATGCAGTTGGTGTTAAAGAAGAACTACAGACTATTTTAGCTGGGAAATCTATTCAGGGTGGTGATACGCAGTCACTGGCATGTAAACATAGAGGCCACATCAATCTTCATCAGTGTTGTTGCCATACTGGTCCTGGCAAGACTGAGCTGTGAACAAACGCATGTAAACGGTGAGCTGCGGTTTTTCTAGATGAAAAGCACCATAACTTTTCAATGAGCGTGTTATATCCCAGGGCTTATGACCTACAAAGACTAAGAAAAACAAAGTTTTCACTTTTTTCTAACCTACTTGATGTATATCATGAATCCTTGAATATAAAAATGAAATGAACGTTATGTTGTTTATCTAGAAAATACAAAGCTCCCCCATTTACATGTTATTGTTCAGGGGCCAGTCTTGTTCCGTCCAGTATGGCAGTGACATTGATGTGACACAGCAACAAGCCAAAGCAATGCAGCATCTGCGTATAATATATCTATGATATATGGCAACATGGCTGTGGGCATTAAGAGGCTTTCGCGCAGTGCATTCTGGTTCTACAGGCATGACTCTGCAAACAGGAGCACTCAGCTTTCTTGGTCAATATAGCAGCACTGTGGAATTTATTTCTTCAGTTGATTGCACTTGCCATCAAGCGTGATTTTCATCCGCATAAAAAGGGGTGAATTTCCTCTTTAAAATGTCAAGGTATTTATTTAACAATGCGCTACAAACGAAGAGCGAAGAAACATTTTACTTATACTTCTTCAGGCTTGCTTGTCTTTTAAAAAGTACATGTGAAATGCATTTCCTGCCCTTCCTTTTGCAGAAAATGTTTACAAAGACATGTTAATTTAGCCTTCAGCCGGCTTTTATGTGTGCTGCAAGACCTTTCTTCATATATGCTCAATCCTAGTGCCCATAATCTCAGAAAATGAGATAGATTTATTTATTTTTAATCTATAGATTAATTTATTTTGTCATTTCTGAAGAAAAAGGCACATTGTTGATTTGCAGTCTGCCTGTGGAGAAAAAATGAGCAGTGAAATATTTGTCATACCACCCTTACTCCTGAACAAATAAACAAATAAAACTGGCCCTATATTGCAACACTTGCAAACAATGACAACTTGTATTAACTGTCCCTTTAACGTCCATTAGAAGTTACATGTCACATGCTTACAGTAAGGCACTTCAGAAAAGCACTTAGGAAAGCCAAGTGTTTGGGGGGGAGGAAGATCTCAACTTTTCATCTTGTAGTTACACATGCTGACCAGAAGGTGGGGCCATTGCATTGCTTTGTAGAGGAGCTGGTGTGGGGCAGGTGCAATGCAAACAGAATCTGGGATGGGCAGCATGCAAAACCACATCCTAAATCCAATTCCAAGGTGCATCATGACATAATATGACAATGCATGCTAAAAAAAGAAAGAGCCAAATGTGAACGCAAAAAGACTTGAGAGCATCACAGCAAACGCACACGGAAGCTAAAGTTGGCACATTGTCATATTATAGATGCACGCTCCTGCCACAGATTCTATCTCTGCGTTAATTATTAATGTCACATTATATGGGGGATGTGCTTGTCAAGCAAACCCACACACACACAAGCAAACACACACTTACTTAAGGGTTATCTAAAGGTCTTTCACAGCCCATTTAGCAGGCTTGCCAAATGAGGCGCGCTGCCAGACAGACAGGGACGTCCGAAAACGAAGCCCGGAGCTCTAGTTCCTATCTGCTCAACAACACTACCACTCATGCATATTAGATAGTGCTTGTAGTAGAGATTGCCCTTAATCACAGACAAGGAAACAACATGAAACTCATTACAGAACAAAAGAAATGTTATCCTTGATTAGGGGCAATTTCTACCTTCCAATTTCCAGGAATGGGACAGGACAGGAGGTGTGGTGGAGGAAAGAGGAGGAGGAGGAGCAAGAAAACTGAAAGGCAGAAGAAGCTGACCTAGAGGTCTTTTTCTGACCAAGGGAAAACTTGAGCAGTTTACTCTGAGACCCATCCCTAGAGGAGAAGAAAAGAGAGATATGGAAGAGGACAGAGACAGAGAGGTCAGATTTATAGTTATAAATGACAAGAAGTGTGAGCAAGGAGATCGAGATGACAAAATGATGGATTAGAACAGCAGAAACAGCAAGAAAAGTGAAGAAAACCCATTCAACCAGTCTCAAGGTTACGTCCTTTATATTCCCAGTTTCCAGAGTGTGCATCCAGCGAGCCTCACCTGGACTGCATCTCGGCCTGTGCTGCTTTCTGGGCTGTGAGGGCAGGAGTCCCATGCGGAGAGTGGCTGAGCTGTGCCGGGGCGCTGCTCTGCTGGCTCAGGGGAGGATGTGCTGTGCTCTGGGACTGGGCGGCGGGCGGGAGGGAGGGCTGGGAGTTCTGCCGCTGGGCCTGCTGCTGCTGCTGTTTGTAGCGGGACAAGCTGAAGAAGAGGCCGAGGATGGCTTTCAGATTACCATTCCGGATCTCTGTGGGGGTCGGGGATAAGAATGACATTAACAAGGAAAAGGCAGATGAAGTGAAGATGGAAAAAAGGTGGACAAAAGAGAGCAAAAGTAATGAATGAATGAAAGTCTTTTACTTCAACCAAGCAAAATACAGCTGCAGGGCTGTTCTGTGCTAAGAAACAGCATCATGACTATTGACTACTTATGACTTCTTTTACTGACCGTTATAGGCAATAGATACACTGCCTGGCCAAAGAAAAAGTCACACACTCTAATTTTACGTTGGATCTCCTTTAGCTTTGATTACGACACACACTCACCATGGCATCATTTCTATAAGCTTGTGCAATATCACAAGATTTATTTCTGTCCAGAGTTGTATTGATTTTTTGCCAAGATCTTGTATTGATGATAGGAGAGTCAGACCGCTGCGTAAAGTCTTCTCCAGCACATCCCAAAGATTCTCAGTGGGGTTAAGGTCTGGACTCTGTGGTGGCCAATCCATGTGTGAAAATGATGTCTCATGCTCCCTGAACCACTCTTTCACAATTTGAGCCCGATGAATCCTGACATTGTCATCTTGGAATATGCTCGTGCCATTAGGGAAGGAAAAAAATCCATTGATGGAAAAACCTGCTCATTCAGTATATTCAGGTGGTGAGCTGACAACCCCAGATCATAACACTGCTCCCACAGGCTCGTACAGTAGGCACTAGGCATGATGGCTGCATCACTTCATTTGCCTCTCTTCTTACCCTGATGCCCCCATCACTCTGGAACAGGGTAAATCTGGACTCATCAGACCACATGACCTTTTTCCATTGCTCCAGAGTCCAATCTTTATGGTCCCTAGCAAATTGAAGCCCTTTTTTCCGATTAGCATCATTGATAAGTGGTTTTCTTAAGGCTACACAGCTGTTTAGTCCCTTGAGTTCTCTTCACATTGTGCGTGTGGAAATGCTCTTACTTTCACTATTAAACACAGCTGTGAGTTCTAGTGTTGAGTTTTTACGATTTGCTTTCACCAAATGTTTCAGTGATCTCTGATCACGATCATTCAAGATTTTTTTCTGACCACATTTCTTCCTCGAAGATGATGGTTCACCACTATCCTTCCAGGTTTTAATAATGTGTTGGACAGTTCGTAACCCAATTTCAGTAGTTTCATTAATGTCCTTAGTTTTCTTTGCTTGATGCAGGCCAATAATGTGACCCTTCTGAAACAGAGTAACATCTTTTCCTCAACCACAGGATATGTCTCCTCACTGCATCAGTTAGGGTTAAATAACTTGTTGCCATGTGAAACATATTAATCACTGCAGTAGTTATCCAATGGAAGGCTCTTACCTATTTGCTTATTTAAATCCAGGTGGTGACTTTTTTTTGGCCAGGCAGTGTGTGTTGTTGTTAGACTGTCATACTGAGACATTTTTTGTTGCCTTTACCCACTCACCCCTCTTAACTGTCTCACTTTTCAAAGTTTTCGAAGTAAGCTGGCAGTGTGCTCCAAACAGAATTGAATGCAACAGCAAAAACTGACTGTTTGTTACCAAAAAACAATGCTTGAGTTGAATGGTCACAAAAGAACAAAACATTTTTTGCAAAGCCTAAATAATGTTCTCTTTATACATGACCCAATGCAGCTGTGCAACAGTGCACACAGACTTAGACTAGTTTTAACAGAACTGTTTACTTATTATTTAGAAGAACATGCAAAAAAAAAGGCACACTTAACTCCATGCATCAAATGTTTAATCATGACAATGTTTTGATCCCACTTGGATTTTAGTCAGATCGCAATGTTGGAAAAATGGAAACCACACCCATATTTCATGCACCTCAGTAGGCTGACAAGCTGCTATGCCAGCAGGTGTGGTTAACCATTCAAACTGCCCAGGGTCATAAACATCCAAAAAACACTAACAATTCAATAAATTACACAGAAAAACAGTAGAACAAAAGCCACACTTCAAAACATCACATTAGATAATAAGGAATAAGGAAGCATGTTAGATACCATCTTAGTCCAAAGAGAAAGTTTTTATATTTTCACTCTCAAGACTCTCACATCTTGAGGCATGAAACAAGAGTATGAGATAAAACATTTCTTCTAAAACAAAAATGGTATCATAATGAATGTATGCACTCCAGATCCTAACACACATATTTGTAAAAATGTTGGGTTTTATAAATACAATAAGTGTGCTTTTTCTATCTGCTATCTTTTTCATTGAAGAGTGTTAATACCCAGTTCTTCTCTTTCCTCCTGTGTATTACAATGTATTTTTGAACTGTCATGTAGATTCTTATATATTTGATAATGAATGTGATGTGTTTTCATATATGTTTGATACTTTGAAGTATGGATTTTGCATTACAGTTTTCCTCTACACATCTTTTCATGTGCGGTGAATTGATGTTTATCACCCTGGGCGGTTTGGATGGTTAACCACATCTGCCATCATAGAGCGAAAAGGAAGATTAAAGTGAGACTGAAACATTGTTATTATTAAAAAATTGTGGTGTAGAGTAAGTGGGCAGATGCTACTTTCTTTCTTTGACACCGTTTCTGATACCCCTGCACCTACATGACGTGCGTATAATTACTCAGTTGCAATTACAACGTAATTTGCCATCTACTGCTGGCTTTAGTATCTGACTTGGATGGTCTTGGACTGCAAGAGTAAAGTCAGATGAAAATACTTGCATGTACTCCTTACAGACTAGAGAACCGACACAATGTGTCTCTTGCTGTGAGGGGACATGACTGTCCACTGATTCACTGTTCTGTCCAAAGATATTAATATTATTGTGCCGAGGTTCCCTGTGAGAAAAATCTGATGTAAGCATTTAAGCCGACATCAATCTTTGTTTGACGTAGGCTACATTTAAACACTGTTCTATTGTGAGCTTTCTGGTACATTAGCTCTATATATGGTGTAATCAGCCCATATATATCGAGCCTATATGTATTAATGTGTACTGTCTGGCATTAATGTACTGTGTCCTGGCAATAGAGCTGGCCAATAAAAATGCAGCAATGATCAAGCTGCAATTCTTTATCTTTTTTTCCATTACACAAAGGATGTTTAGTAGCTGAGCCTGGCCTGACTTAGGCTGGGGTCTACTTCTCTTGTTCCAGTGAAAGCAGAAGTGCAGGAGTCCAGCTTACCCTCTGAAGACAGACCCTGGATGTTGACTCCTTTGGCTGCCAGGAAACTGAGGCAGGCATCGATGTTCTCAATCTGGACGGGGAGACACAGACACTGCTGTAAGACACTGCACCCTGCGCATTTCCATTCCAATTTGCATATTTGTATAATGTGAGGGAGCAGGTTGGTCTGTCCTTTGCACGCTTCTCCTGATGGCAAAACTGGAAGTGAATATCTACAAATCTGTCTAGAAAGGAAAGTCGGCAGCACAAAATGTACTAACTTGTTACAATTCAGAAAAAGAGGTGCTGATTCTTATCACTGACAAGTCTGAACAGGTTGGGATAACAGATCGTATAACCTTCAATATTCAATGATTTGATGCTGTTGGACCAGTGAAAAATGGGCTGCTATAATGGGAAAGCAAATCTAATCTAAATGTTTATTGGATTTGGATATGATCTCTGGCAGTAAATACAGATTTCATGCCAGTATGCATACATTTGAACTTTTACTGCATTTCCACTGCAGGAATTTTCTTCAGGGAAGGAACCAGGGTCTGAACTGAGGACCATGGAGATTAATTTACTCCCCAAAAAGCCCCTGCTCGGGGGGTAACATTTTCTACGGCACAGGAAATTTGCGGGTGGGACCTGAAGAGCTGAACATTTCCGATCATTTTATTACTTGCCACCATTTTTAAAAAATCTGCTGCCCGAGTTTGTTTTTGTTCACTGTGCTTCGACACATCAACATGGAGTTACAGAAGGAAGCACATGACAGATGGACCAATTGACAAACTCCAGGCCTTATCGAGCATTTATGCAGGGGACGAAATCCAGCAACAACAAGTAATGATGCCTTTCCATCACTTTATACGGCTTCACTGTTGTCGTGTAGTAACACATGTCAGCACTGCCTAAACTTTGCAGGTCTTTAGACCAGTGGGGTCGGGACCCCAAAGAGGGTTATGAGATAATTTCTGTTGGTCATAACTTACTAAGTGGTTAAAACTATGAAGAAAAATTACAATCACCAACATAAACCACCATGTTCTAAACACAACAAACACTAACAAAACATTTGCATTTACATTTTGTAACATCAAACAGAAAACTTAACAAATGACTCAGTCTAGCACTAGGCATGATGGGAAATGAAGGCCATATTTTAGACAGGGGAAAGCACCAGCACCAGTGATATAGTGAGAGTTTGGCAGAAATCTTGGGCCAACTGGGTAAGGGATTGCAAACACAAACTTGATTTTTCAGGAGAATTGACAACCACTGCTTTAGCCCGCGGGGGAAACGCAGACAACAATGGGCTAAAGAAACCTTTCCTGGGACTAAAAGTTCTGTTTACTCTCAGTGGCTTTCAAAGTATTCATACATCTGCAAAGGTCTCACAATCTTCTAAAAAAGTATTATTTCAATCATATCTAAAATGCCAAGAAACGTTTTATCGACATCAGGGCGCTATTACACACAGCCAATCTGAGGCATGGCATCGTTTATCCGGCAAAACTGCTGGTGACTTTCAAGAAACGTTTTATCTGCATCTGGATCCAGATCTACATCAAAATGTACACAACAGACGAACATATTCATTCACACAAGTCATAATTTAGGAAAATTTATGAACCTTGGAACAGCAAGGCTTTGTAAAAGGGTCACTTGTGTTAACTGAATGAATGATGAAACCTTTCCTGGGCCAAAGGGAATTTGTTATGCACAAAGAGCATAAAAACACA
Organism: Lutjanus campechanus; assembly: GCA_027495735.1. NCBI lineage: Eukaryota > Metazoa > Chordata > Actinopteri > Lutjaniformes > Lutjanidae > Lutjanus > Lutjanus campechanus. The sequence continues at coordinate 8,993 of JAJHUR010082513.1, forward strand.
TTGACAGCCATATATGACAGCATATAATAGAACATAAACCATAAGAAACAGATTCAGACCATGTGATCAGAGCTTGTCAAGCAGCTGAATGCTGCGTGGGACAAAGGATGTGATGCCCCTGAGCATGCAATCACTTCATCCTGAAGACAGAAGTACATATTCAGACCATAGAGTGTGCAGAGGGTCTGCTATGATCTTGTCAGCTAAATTTATAGTGCACTGGTCCATCCTGTAAGAAATACTGCACAAGGATTCCCCAGTTATCTTGTCACTCAGTTTAACAGGCCTGTCCAGTTTGTCCTTGTTTTGAATACAAAACATCAATGTACTCTGAATGAAAGTCTTGCAAAATAATGTCAGCATAGCTCATAAATACCTAAAAAACAGGACACTGACGACCAAATAAACAGAGCTCTTATGTGGGTCAGTTACAGAGCAGCTTCACCTGAAGATATCTACCTAAATATAAGTGGAATACCATCACATTTCTTGCAGATTTGCTCAAATAGGCCCCAGATACAACCAACTACACGGAAATGGTAAGGGATATTAAAACTGGCCACAGGGTGACATAGTCAAAACAGGATTCAAGCCAAGCAGACTTTCATCAGCAGAGCAACAGAAAATCAAACCATCTACACCAACTAAGTTGCTATGACAGCATCCATGGCAACCTGAGCAGACTGCTGAGCTGTCACTGGACTGTGAGAGGATTTGATAGGCAGACAGGCTTTGTTTAGAGCCCATGTGACCCATTATACACCGAGCCTGCAGGCTGGCCCACGTAATCACAAAGTAAACCACATAAAACAAGTCACCAAGCAGCGTCACCGCAGATGAATGAGCGATCAAAGTTTACCAACTGTTGTTTTCGATGAGCAAACACACCAGGTAGGTACAGTGAAACAGATATCAATATGGCACAGCCGTTACTCTCTCATATTACATTCAGAGGTAGATCTTAATGTGGTACTTTAGGCAAGGAAATTAACTAAAGAAGTGACTGTGAAATGGACATTTAAAAGCATTTTACAGTATGTACAAAGGTTAAAGGGGTGCTAAATCTTTTTTAGCATGACATTTATTACAAGTGAGGGTAGATTTATGATGCAGTGAGGCTAATCTGACACAATGCACCTACATCAAACCCATTTTGAAAGAACAACAGCTCAAATATAAGTGCACAGCAGAGGGAGAACAGATATAGAGCAGTGATACTCGGAGTGGTTTCTAAACTAAAATACATATGAACTGTGTCCTTTGTAAACCAGGCCGGGTGTGGGCTGCAACCGGGAGGGTCCCGCTGACTAAAGATTAATGACATGATTACACTTAATATGCACCGACTAAATATAGAGTTGACCTACAGCTCGCTCTGTGGTTCTCCTGTTGAGAAGTATCCGGCTGTGAGGTGAGAAGCTGAAGGAAAAGCTCATTTACATCCGTCTCCAATAAAAATATGTTAACGTCTAGTGACTACGACATCTATAAATCAAAATGAAGTAACCAAAGTAAACCTCCACTGTTACGACATCTTTAGTGCTACTCACATCTACAACCTTACTTCTATTAGTTACAAACACTACTACATTTATATCACTTTCTAACATATCAGATTTACTTAATGTACATCCACTTTCATATTTCTACGAGTTATACCTATGAATTTCAAATAGTTACATGCACGGCTGTATTACTATTAGTTACAACTCCTATCATATCACTATCATTCACATCCAACACATTACGTTTAGTTCCATTTGCTACCATATTTTTTAATCAAGCAAGCACGCGGTTATATTATCATTAATGTCACTGAACATAATGCAATCAGTCAAACCCATTACCACAATAATAATAATTACATCCACAACCATATAACCATTAGTCATCCTCAATAACATATCACTATTAGCCTAATTATATCTGCCATGTTATCATTCTGCTTCAGGGGAAAAATGCTCTGGCTTGTTTGCATTTCTTTAAACCAATCACAATTGTCTTGGGCGCCGCAAAGTCCAGGATGCAGTGATGGCGCCCCTGCAAAATAGTGTGAAGGGGGTTGCACAAAACATCTGCACTTGGCGAGGTGAGTCCTGGCATTAAAATGGTTAAATCCCAGCAAAACAAAAGGCTGTTAGCTTGTTTATGTGCATACAGTTAAGTGATCTCAGCATGTTGGTTGCTAGCCTGAGTCACACTACATCCACCCTATTACTATTAGTTACTCCCACTGCCATAATTCTATTAATTACACCCACTACCGCATTACTATTAGTCATTCACTTTCATAATATCATCAGTTACATCCACCACTACACTACAATTAGTCCCATCCAATAATTTGCTGCTATTAGTTACATCTACTATCGTATTTTATATCAGTTAAACCCACTCTCATATCATATCATATCATATCATATCATATCATATCATGTCATATCATATCATATCATATCATATCATATCACAGACCATTTTGCTATTAGTTACTCCCACAATCATTACACTATTAGATGCATCCACTACTGTATTATTGCTAGTAAGGCTACATCCCCGAGCAGTTAGCAGCAGCTTGTGCTTACTATGTCATACTTTTAATCTGATAAATCTAGTGCAGACGTCAAATCATATTTTCATTGTCATAGCGACATGTCCATGTGCAAAAGACTGCCTCAAACGCAATTAATATGAAAAAAGCATTGTATTTACAAACACACACACACACACGCACACACCATGCATTCACACTCAGCATGCAAACATCTGACCTTTCAGATGGAGCTCTGGATACATGTGCCATCCATTCACACAGTCAGAACTATCCACCAGCTACTCTTAGAATAGTAGACCATTTTCACAGCAGCCATTTTGACATGATTTAGTGGGGTAAACAACTAATTAAGGTCCCATTACATTCAGGTCGAACAGAGTCAGTGTGCTGCTATTGTGCACTGGTTCTGCTACACTAAATGGAACGGGACCTTAATTAGTATCATTGGTAACTCTACCACTACTTCATATCAAGGTGGCTGCCGTGAAAAAGGTCTGTTGGTGTCAGTTTGGTGGCAACTGCAAGGTTAGCTAGTAAGTTGGCTGAGGACAGAAAGAAAAGCGAGGAAAAGATGATTGACAAAGACCTTGGGGTGAAAAGGAACAGCTCCTCTGCTATTTGGAATTAATTTGCAGGAGAGACAATGAGTTACAAACACATGTACTGTGTAAAACATGCTGCGGCAACTTCAAGAAGAAACAAGCTTTTATACACACTTCAGTTATTTATCACAAAGTCATATTGTCATTACAATATTGAACACAAACAACACCCAGGTCCGTCCACTACCATACTGTTAGTACCTGTGTTTAAGTAGAGCTTGCTTGATCGCTACTTGCTGCAACATATCCAGGATTACAAGTGACAACTTTAACTACTGTACCTCATTGTTACAATCAATCCACTTCTTGACTACCACAACTTATTCCACTCCTAATATAAGCTCCATGTCTCTCTGATCCACGTCAGTGTGTGAAGAGGCTGGTGGACTTCAGGTCACTGATTGAGCTGAAACAGCAGTGGTGCCCTTGCTGTCATTTCCGTAACCTCTGACCCCAGAAACAGCTGTTGGACGGACGGACATATGTTGTCCTTTGAGGTGATACGGCAGAAAACGTAGGAACAGTAGGAATGCAGACTACGGCCCTCTGCAAATACCACAGCCCCCTTAAAAATAAACCTCTATGAAACACCCCTCTCACCTCGCCGACATACCCAGAGAGACTTTCTTTAATACCACCAGCCTAAACTCCATCTGAACTGCTCCCCTACTGCCCCAAATTCCCTGGTACAGCTGAAGTTTAAATAGCAGCAGCCTGAAGATAATATGCTTCATTAATAAGATAGCCCATCACAAATGCCAGACCTGTCCTGCTGGGATTGTCCCAAGCCCCGCCTCTCAGAGGGTGTAAATACTGAAACCTCGTGCTATTTAAAACCAGCCAGAGGGACATGATTCAACTCAACAATCTGCCATCAGCTACAGAGCCAGCAGCACCAAAAGAAGGTCTCTTTTTAATTCTTACATGATGAAGAGAAATTTAATTGATGACTGTTTTGAAATTTGGCTTTATGTTGTACAAAATCAAGCAATAATATGCTGTTTACAACTTCTCAAATGCAAAGATATCCTTGCTTTCCCTTATTTAATATTGGCGTTGGTTCATGTAATACCTGCTCAAGGCTTTTGTCAATATTTATGACATTTTTCAGATTATGAGTCATCAATCATTGCTACTACCGTACATCAATTATTAAGTCTTTACCAACTGATAAAACATCAGCCTAGGGCTGCAACTAACAACTATTTCATTGTGGATTAATCTGTTGATCATTTTCCCCATTAATTGATTGATTATTTGCTTTATTGAGCCCAAACATATTGTCTGCAACCCAAACATATTTAGTTTACTCTTAAAAACTTACTTAAACGGATTAATCGATTATCAAAATAGTTGCCAATCGATTTAATAGTTCACAACTAATCAATTAATCATTGCAGCTCGAGAACAATTAGCAATTAATTGATACATTAATCAACAATTAAAACTATTTTAGTTGCAGGGCTGGGTCAGATTATTTTGAAATGCAAGCAGCTACTGAATACAAATTACACAGCACTTTTTGTAATGAGTAACGTAATCCATTGGATTGCCAAAAACTGCAACCTAATACTTTTTTTGTATTACTTTAGGGTTACGTTTGGATTACTTCAAAATCTAACACTGATAATACTGCACCTTACACTAAAAAACTGGACACAGCCAAAAAAATATTCTTCTTTTCTTTTCAAAACATATCAAAACATTTTCAATGCAAATTAAACGTACTTTTGCACAGGGTTCTTTTTTGTGCAGCAGTTAAACCCTGTATATCAGACACTCTGTTTATGAGTTAATAGAGCATAATAGTCATTTTAAAATTGACACATTTTAAAAATTGAGTCAAAAATAAAAGTAATCCCTAAAAGTGTGACTATAATCTAGTTACACATTTCTAAAATGTAATTTTGGCTGATTACAGTTACTTAATTTCTGTAATCTGATTACATATCCCGATTACATTACTATAACCCAACCCTGTATAGTTGCAGGCTGACTGAAGATGGATTTATTTGACACCAGGTTTAAGCAGTTATCAACAGGACTAAGAAAACTGAACCAACAAACAACAAAGTAAACCCATAAATATAATGTGTATCACTAAGCGGTTTTCTGTAACACTGTAAAAACAATTTGGGGCCTTTTATGTCTATTTTTAAATCCTCATTACTCTTCTGTTCTCCACAATCTTAGTGGTAAAACATCTGGCTGATGGATGAATGAAAACAATGAGAAAGTTTACAAAGTGCTCAAAAGCATTCACCAAGTACGCAGACACACAAACAGTCAAAAGAATACGACCACCAATTCAAGGAAATATTGAAGATAATATTGTTCATTCTCTGCCCAAACTCTACTGATCATCAGTGCAAAAAAAAACAACCTCTAAACAAGCCCAGAGAGAAATCCACAACAAATCTTCTCAGGCACTTAACGGTAACTCCTACCTGCCTGCATGTGAGAACTGTTCCTGCAGCGTGACTGCTCTGACTGACCTCACACCTCCACCCAGGCCACCGTCACCTCCTGCTCTGCTCTGGCTCCCGGCAGCAGCGTGGGGCTGGCAAGCCGACAGCCCTCTGAGCAAACACTCCTTCCCATCACACCGAGGCTATTGTTGTATGTGTGTGTGTGTGTGTGTGTGTGTGAAACAGAGAGAGAGAGCGCTACAGAGAGTGAGTGAGGGAGGGAGGAGTGTGTGTGCGATCTGGAGTGTTGCGTGTCTGAAGCAGGATTTGACTGATAGGAGCTTTTGAAGACTGATACTGAGGCCGATATTTTTAAACTGAAGCTGCTATGAGAGACAATCACAAGCAATGATTTTCTGTATTTAAATTTGTCTTTTTTATTCACGTCAAAACATTACAGGTAATTAGAGTTTTGCCCCAGAATTTTACTCTCGTCAAACTAAAAAAAAGCCTCCGAGACAGCATCATGGGCACTAAGTCTCAGGTTTTACGACACTGACTGTTGTTGCTGGAGGTCTGTGAACCCCACTGAGACAACGTCTGTGATATTGAGCTATAAATATAAACTTCACTGATGAATTCTGTGTTAAGCAGGTCTTTAACCACACTACAACTATTCAGATTTTAAACGTAGAATCAGTTGGATTAGTCTGAGCTGTTCTTTAATGCACCAGAAATATCAATATTTCTGTCTCATTCCAAGGATGTCATATTGTGACATTTTGAGATGATAATGTATCTCGAGCGCAGCAAAATAATGAGAAACTAAGGAAGTACAGGCAGATGGCTGCAGGGTCTCTGCAGATACAGACACCACGACACACTTCCAGTGGATGATAAGTGATGATTGAAAGGGATTATGTTTTCCGAGGGGAGTGAATTCTAGTTCTTTTGATATTTCTTATGATAGCATCTATCACTGCTATTTATTATGGTAGCATTGTACTCCAGTGTTGTGCAAGTTCACGCTTTACAAGAGTCGGCTCAAAGCTCAGTTCACACAGCTTAAAATGGACGAGATCACGTTTAGGGTTCACAATTTTGAATTTAGTTCAATAGTTTACTTTCACATCAGTTTCTTCCTTTTTATCCTACAATGTAGTTTAAAACAACTCTGTCTACTTGTTGGAAATTAAGGGAACCAATCCTAAGTGTAATAGTGTCATTTTGTCTGAAGTGGCTGTAATGTAGTGCTCACTTACACAATCATATTTGCTGCAGTGGATTTGAGATGTGACTTGAAATTCGCCGGTAATGTGGCTGTGAATGTGTATGTGCGGCAGACCACAACTGCTGCCGTTAGGTACAATATGGCACAGCTCGACCGCACATTCATTAGTTATAAAGAGATGCATTCAGTCAACCATTCACCAAAAACTAGTTACAAGCTACAGCAAGAAACAAAAGTAGTGAGATGATCAAACAGGTTGCAAATGAGCCAAAAGTTTAGCCAGCTATCTAAAAAGCTTTATTTGTAGGTAACACCGAAAGAAAAGCACCAAAACGCTGCTAATAATCCCTTATTGCACTTGTGGATAGAGAGGGTGAGAGTTTAACCGGAAGTGGATCTGTGATAGACAGATTTTTACTGTCCTCCTTTGTTTTTTCACCTACAAATAATATCTGAGTTGATTTTAGCGATGTCTCCATGTTCCCAGAGCTCAGCAATTAAAGGTGCAGTCAGTGAATTCTGGAGAAAGATGGCTGACTGAAATACTCAGCTTTGGGAATGAGACTCATAAAGCAACTATCTTACTGACCTGTGATTGGCCGAAACTGTTTTAGATTTTCTGAAGCATGAAAAATTCAAGATTTTCTCTCAGCCTACTTAAATTACATCACGCTTAAAGGTTATTATGTAACTTTTGCCCAGTGATGACAAAACAAAAAATAAACTGCCCACCCCAGCTTTACTACAAAATAAGCCCTGACTTGTAATAAACTGAAATGAATTCTGTAAACAGTGAGTTCATTTCCATAAAGAGCATTACTGGACAAATTAAAGAATTAATGAAGTATGCAAAAAGTGCCAAGAGTGCAGGTGTTCTAATTTTGTTCTGGTCTGATCAGGGAGGGAGCTCCTTCACACTGTCAATAAACAACATTAGCCTCTGGCTGATGTCTGATATTTCAGAAAAAAACAATATTGGCCCAATATTTTAGTGAAATCTGCTCTATCATTCTGTAACAACTTTATTGCCAAAGGCTCTCCGTCATTTGATCTTCTGACTGTTGGGTCGTGTGGAATCCGATCATGTCACATGGTTGTGAGACAACGTGTTGTGTCGGTTTGTGTGTGCGTGTGTGTGTGTGTGTCTCTGTATATGTGTATAAATCTGTCAGTATCTGCCCACACATACTTTCACTCTCTCAGGAGGTTTCACAGATTACAGCTACCAGCTCACCTGCTGAACTTTGACATCTAACTCAATAATTCTATTTCTCTCCAAACTGAAAAATGTCTGCAGAGGTTTCAACGGCTCACAGAGGCGCCACTTTTCACTGCTTATTGATGAAAAAAAAGGTTCTCCAGCAGCTAGAATACTGTACACACCATGATGCAAAAACACACACATCAACCTCAGGCAGCATATTATATTATTTCATCTTATAGCTTCTGCAGATGCATTTTTATAGATTTGCTGTTGTGTGTCTTTATTCATGTCTGTAATCATGTTGCATTCACAGTGTGTATTTAATCTTTAAATCTTTAAATTTATAATTGTGATCTCCTTATAAGATTTATCATTCTTTGTTTTTCTTTTTCTTTTTCCAAATCATCCTCAAGCTGATAACATCTCTTTTCGAAATAAAAACAAAAATTTCCTCTGGCTACGTCAACATTTCCCTGCTGAACTGTGTACAAGATAATTAAGGCAAAGCTGTTTCCATTTGTTTTCTGAAAAACACGAGACCTTTGGGTCGTCTTTGCTTGTTCAGAAGACGTTTGCAAATTTGTTTTCATTTCAAAGAGGTCACATTTTTCAGGTTTCTGGAATCGTTTCTCTCATAACTACTGCTGCGTCATACTGTTTCTCCTATGAATAGACTAACTGTTATTGTGACAAATGACTTACTTATGCAACAAATGAGCACAGCATGTCTGTGTGTACTGTACGTACAAGAGCTGGACAAAATAAACACCTTGCTGTGTATCATGCGATCGCCATCGATCATGGTCTGGTAGAAACATCAGCTTCACAGTGGTAGCTTTCATGGCCGGGCTGTTGTATTGGATTGCATTATTCAGTCATGTGTTTCTGTTAATTTGTCCACCCTCTTTTAGGTGCCATTTCTTTGTTGCCCAGGGCTCAGAAGCCTTCATGTGGAAGATAAAACCATCATCAGGGCCAATAAAATCTTTGCCAATAAAATCTTTGCCCTATAAAATAAAGACTTGATGTTTGGTATATTTGGTTGCACAGAAACGGTTCCTGTGATTTCTCGGTTGTTTTTGGTCCATCATGTGATCACCTGAGTTCTGACCAGCTGACACAGTCGGGGATTTCTCTTCCTCTTACAAACTAACAGAAAGTACCACTCCCTTTGATTAAACATTAACCACCCTGATGAATCATTAAAACAACATCTTTTGGGTCTTGTCCTGCTTACCTGCTTACAAAAATACCGAAATTCATCTGTGTCAAAAAAGCCACCAGTCTGAATCTTCACTGCACAGACTTCTTACTAAAACACACATACTGTATGCACTCAGGTGAAATACTGCGTGTGCTCTGATCAGGTCAAAACTGCCTCCTCCACTCCACCCATGCTAGTCATGCATTTATTTTTGTCATTTTTAGGAGGGGACAGGGGATCTTCAGGGGAAGAAAGCAGGTCAACAGTACATGCCATAGAGAAGTGGTACACATCATCTGAAAGCTGAGAACCTGAAGATCAATATAAGATGTACCTTAGCACTGTGTGTCAAGTTTTACTATTCATAAATCTGTAATACGCACTGTGTTCTTTGTGTCCCTACTCACATTTTTTAATGTTAAAAGTGACTAAGTACATGATGTTGCAAAATTTAACCATTTTTGACCACTTGAGAATTTCAAAATTGCTCAGTACTTACTATTCTTATACTTTACTTTATTATTCCTACTTTTATTTGTATAATATTCTCATTTGTATATAATTCTAGCAACTTTTTTTTAACTGAATCTTTTAAAAAATGTATCTTTCCCTGTCCCACTGTGCTGAAACACCAAGTCAAGTGCCTTTGTATCTTGTACATTTGGCGAATAAAGCCATTTGGTTATGCATTTTTCGATGGAGAGCACTTTCCTTCTGGGAATTGCTCAGAGACGCAGCTATTTTCAATATACCTATGGGGGAAGCCATACTGCCTCTGAATGTCTCTTGTTGTCAAGTTTCACAAGGCTGTGATTATCCAAGAGGTTACTATAGGTCAATTTTTATAAAGTGAAGTCAAGTTTCAAAAAATGGTCTCTCACTACAATCAAATGGCTAATATGGGCACTAACATCATTACATGTAAATACATTGAACCCGTAAGAGTCTCAGCTTTTCAGTCAGACCCAATGAATGCCATTCCAATACTGTTTAAGGAGGTAGAAAAGGTTAAGTAACAATGCACCTGAGAGTGAATGATAAAGAAAAGCTTTATTGTCAGGCCTGACATGAAGTATAAGACCTGGATCCTTCACTGAACATTCCTATTTGACTGTTGATGTTTTCCTTCAGCCTGTTTTTCATCGAGCCCATTAAATACCTGGTCCTGCTGGTTTTCTACCTGTGCGGCTGTCTGTCACTTCTCACCTCTCCCTCTCTCTTCTGCAGCAGTAAAATATATGCAGGCTGAAGAGGATAAACCAGTCCAGAGAACACAGGTAATAATTAAACCCAAGAGGGTGTCCAAGAAACAAGCACCTGAATGAAACTAAACCTAAACAGAAAGTCTTTCACAAATATAAACCCAGATTCAGTCACGCTCTCTTTCTGCCTCGATATCCAGTAGAGAAATGCAGCCCATAGTATGCCCTATCCTTTAATTTAAAAGTATTTGCGATTGATTATCCATATACTGTATTTCTGATATTAGGGGTGTCACCGCTCTCAAAATCCATGGTCTTATCTGATCTGATTTGGCTTTTGATTTTAAAGTCACGATTTGTTTTGAGTTTTGATTTAAACTTTTATTTTTCAGGTGATGTAACTGCAGGGCTAGAGAGAAAAAAAACAACAGTGAGAATCACTAATCCTGGTTCTTATTTTGATCGATTTTCGATGTAGAACTGAAATTGTGAGACTCTAATAAATATTTGTATAGCTTGTGAGAAATTTGTAAGATTCAAAATTCAAGAACTTTGTCATTGTGCAAGCAAAATGAAAGTGCAATTGCATCAATCTCAAATGGTGCATTTGCATTTAAGACACATATTTACAAAGAATAATAGTGTAAAGTCACATGTATGTGTATGTAATGGGTCAGCTGTCATGCAGAAAATGTTACTGTCTATGTTTCGAGATATCCGTCACTTCGATCCTCATACCATGACTGAGACCGACTGAGACCGACATTTCTTTGAGGAATCAGTGTCCCGGTGGATAATCCACAGCTGCCAACGAAAAAGTCTCTTTAAAATTTAGCTTAACCTAAAAAAAAAAGTTGGCACATAGTAAATAAAGCAAAAGTAGAATTAAGAAAGTGCATCTGTTAGCAGATTTTAATAACACTGAATGAAATGAGGATGATTAAATGTTTGGCTGCTGTTGTATTTCCCAGCTCTTAGCAGGTGAAATCTAGTTAAAGCTGCACCTTTCACGTGGGATGTTTGGACGAGACAACCTGTGTAGCTTTGTGTGTCTCTCTCTGTGTGTGCGTGGCATCCTGTGTGGTTTTAACAGCTCGGTGTCAAATCAACACGCTCGCACTGGGCTGAACCCACACAGACAGACACACAAACAAACACGCGCACACACACACACAGAGCCTGACCGGGTGGCAGAGGAGTGACCCGTTGATGGGGGTCCGTTTAACGAGGATGTGACAGTTGTAAAAACAGCCTCTCGCTCCGGCCTGGATCGCCCGCATGCTAATTAGCCAGTGCAAGGGTGAGGTGAGAGTTCTCCGGCTGATTCCACTGATGGAGGTGATTTCCATGTTTATTCGTTTAGTGACGGAGGTTAAGTTAAGTGCTGGTTAATTGGCAGCAGCTTTGGAAGCTTTGGGGGTTTCAAAGCAATGAAATAAAGTGCAGCAAAAGTGGCTCCCGTAGTCCTCTACCCAGCTGCCAACTTAACTCTCAGGACCTGAGTGTGTTTGTGTGTGTGTTTGTTTTGACAGCGCTACTACACACCAAGCAGACATTTGCATAATGACTGCGGTTGCACCTGCCCTTAGCACTGCTTGAGTGCTTCAGATTTTGCTTTAAGTCTGACAAACCTGCAGAGATTATCCGATCTAAAAATACTCACATACACACACAAACTGCAACATCTGAGCTGATCCAATGCAAAACAAAAGCTGATTTTGACAGCCATTATCCAATAAACAATATCACATTGCTTGACTGCACACTAATACTTTTCCCTTTCCCTCTTGACTGACACACACCATCCATGAACATTCAGGACACAATCACCGATGTAATATATTTTTGGAACCACTTAATTTGTCTCACAAGTATCCTGCAATTTTCTTGACAAGATTGCAGGATATCTTCTTGCCTGTAATGTCTCTAATGACATTATTTAATGGCGTGCTGTGTCTGCAGATGACAGCGGGGCTGAATGCGACACAGGAAGTTGATAACAGCGCGACAAAACCGCAGAGAGACGTCCAGACCGCTGGGAGCAAAGAGTGCAAAACGCTCAATTACAGTCGTCTGGGGGGCATAATCAGTGCTAATGGTAAAGGTCTAATTGATAGTGAGTGGGACAGAGAGTACAGAGGGAGGTGAAGTCAAGTGTGTGTTTGTACATGTAATTCTGTAGTGAAAAAGACTGAAATTTATAGCAAATCAATATTCAAACAGAGGCACATGGAGAGAACTTGGATAGTAAATTTCTGAAGTGGAATGAAAACAAACCTTTTCTTTGTGAATTATGTAAAGGTACTCAGAAGGCTGCCACATCAATCAAATAACTTATTAAAGAATATTTAAGTTAAATATGTTTTAACGTGTTAAATAATTTAACATATATTGTGGACGATCGAGTTGGACTGTGTTTTGCTGGACAAACTACGTGATAAATCACCAGAAGTGGAGGGGGACTGTGATTCCCAAAAGGTTTTCTGAAAAGTGTTTATGCTTTTACACAATAATTCTCTCACTGCAGCTCAGAATAACTTGAGGTGATGATAACTGGGAATAAAAGCTCAGCAGTCTGATGTCTTTTATCTAAAAAAAAATAATAATCCACACACTGTTAATTAGCTCCAATTTCAGTCAGATAGACCTCATCAGGTACTACTTTTCGTCTTTTTTCTCATCTCTGTCTTGGCAAAAAGAAAAAGAAGTCTCACATTCCTTTGTGAATCACATAATAGTTTGTTCATCACTTATTCCCAAACTGGGTACATGTACTTCCAGAAGTATGTAAAGTGATGTAGGGGGTGTGCAAACAAGATTTGCAAAACACTAGCACAGACGATTCAGATTCACATTGCAGTTACATGCATCCTCTCAAGCAAATCCTTCTCATTAACCTGTGCTGAGTATCTCACAGATGTACGTTACAGTGACCAATCACATAAGCCAGCGTTGAGACTGGAGACGCCCACAGGAAGAAAGGAAGAAGAACCTCCATGTAGCATTGCAGCATCCTGCTGTTTGCTGAAAGACCGTGAAGATGGACGAGAGACTAATCAGCATCAGCCTTGATGACCTTTCCAGAGATGTGGAACCCCCCAAAAAAGGGACTACACGGACATTAATCACATGCAGTTGCTTGGCGCGTTATAGCCCGTCATAGCTCGGCACTATGCTACTATCGAGCATAGTTAACAAAAGCTAGCAGCAAGAATGACCAAAGCACGAGCTTAAGTTTCACGTGTGGTCACTCACTTTGGCCTTGTGCACCAGTTTAAAACCCACTAATGTCAGGCCTCGCATCCTGGTTATTTATTGAAAGTAAATGTGTTTTTTTAATCTGTCAGTGTGGACAAACTTCAGTTTTACTTGCTTCGTGGTACCGGCCACAGCTCTGTATTTTCAGTCATGATAAATTGGGAATATGAACAAGAATCCCGGCTGATATACTGAGACTTTATTATCTATAAACATGGAGAATTTTCTTTAGACAATAAAATACAGACTCCCTCCAAAAAATGAAAACAGAGCACTTCAAAACACTGAAAAAAGCACTAGAAACAGGATGTCCTCATAGGTATGGTGATATGGGTCCATGTGGGTAACGAAGAGGGGTTCAGGGATCAGCTGTGCTTCCACCTCCTCCTCAGTTGTTAACTACGGGGCGTGTATCTCTCTCTCTGGTGCTTTGAGAGGCTTCAGCAGTCTGGCTGGTGGCCAAAAATAGCCCCCTCAGCTGGCACACTGGCCCAATTTACGACCCTTCACATTCAGCCGAGGGCAGCTCTGCCCAGGGCGCTGTGGGCTCATTTCCCACAGAGAACACCAAACTGTGAAAACACTAAAAATCACAAAAGGAAATCCCACTTTTCATACCTGCTAAATGTCACCGCAGACAAAATCACGTCATCAGAACTGGCTGTAAACACTGTCTTTGTCATCAGCGCTGATGCTCCCAGCCTGTTTTCGCTCCAAGAGATGAGACATATTCCGACTCCTTTGCAAGTGTAATAAGATGAGGCAAAACTGGCCCCAAAACCAAAGCCTGCGATGCTTTCAACTGAGAGCCAACTGCCAGAAGTCTGAGCCAGAGGTTTTCACTGACGGCAGCCCGCAGGACCACATAAGTAAAAATAAATAGACTAACCGTTCCCATCTACAACCGTTCAGCAGTGACTCCTGCACCGCAGCTCCCAGAGAGGGCCACATGAGTCGGTGAGATGGGACATCAAAAGGGGTGTGTTACCTCACACACACACAAACACACAAACAGAGGCAAATTTCACAACGTCCTGCCAAAACAAACGTGAAAGGTCACTCACCATCTGAGAACGGCTCTTGGGACAGCCATTGATATCGTCAATCTTCTCATTGGCTGAGGAGGGAGAGAAAGAGACAGACAGATAAAAGAAGTTTGGTTAATGTAATCCTCTCTTTATTTCCACTGGAGATCCCTCAGTGTGTGTGTCCCTGACTGAGGAGAGCAGAGGTGTTCATGCCGGTGACTGTGACCCCCCTCCCTTCCCCTCCCCTCCCTCCTCCTCCTCCTCCTCTCCCCTCCCGCCGAGACATGAAACACTATCTGGTAACAGCAAATGGGAACGGGGCCGCTGGGGGCCCAACAGAGATGTGTGTGGTGCTGCTTCTTTTCAGAGGGGGCGTGTGTTTGTATGTGTGTGTGGTGTCAAGGATTCCTCCCGTCTATTAGAGGCCCAGCCCACAGCAGCTGAGACACGGCCATCAGCTCACAGCTGACAACTGTGCCAACAGCATGGAGCTCCTGCATCAGGAGGCTCGCTGGGGCCCACAGTGCAGCTCCACCTCAGGACCACGTACTGCACCACCTACCCTGCGAGAAAATACTCCTCCTCCTCCTCCATTTACAACAACGGTCCCCAACATTTTTGGATTGTGACCACTTAAAACAAGTTAAGCTGACTTGTGACCTCCTCATTGCAGGCTGCATACGTCCAAGTATTGTATTAAATAATGTTACAGACGTGAGGAGTAAAAGGGGAAATTATCCAGGTAAAAGATGAAAAGAAAACTATTTCTGTTGGAAAACTCTAGGTTTTAATCTATATCTTCCTTTACATTAAGCTGATGGTTAATCAAACAAGGATGTTGTTTATTTATTTCCTCTCGATCACAAAATGGTTAATTGTGAACTTATTAAATTAATTACCAACTATTAAAAAGGAAAAAAAGTCTTCTTAAATGTACGATATGTAAATTCTGCCACTAGGGGACTCACCCACATTAAAACAATAACAAAAGACGTAGTTTGATGACTTTGTGAAGAAGCATAGGATCATGGGAGTTGTTGTCTTCACTGCCATAGTCGATGAAAAGGACACAGCTCAGGCAGAAATCATGCTTATGGACTTTCTGATGTATCCCATGTTTTCCTCCATGTTATAGCAACCCAACAAAATAAAGTATATATCATATGGCTAGCATTTTTTGACATTTTAATGTAGAAATTATAGCATCATAGACATTTTTTACAATTTTCTAACATTTTACAGACCAAAAAACAAATCGATTCGTTGAGAAAAGGACTGACAGACTAAACTTAGTTAGTTACAGTCGTAATCTCTTCTATAGAAGAATAAGTTTCATAATGAAAACCCACATTTTGATCTCTTGGTGTGACTTGGCAAATTAAATAAAGTTAACTTAATGTAAATGACCAATAATGAGGTGCTGTGATGGCCAGTCGAAGCGCAGACACATTCACTTTATTTTTCTTCTGTAAAATATCTTTTGACTTTAATCGGTTTAAACAAAATGTCTGTGTACTGGAACATGAGTAAAATAATTAAGTGCGGAGGAGATTTGGGAGGTTTTAATGATTTCTGGCAAACAGTTTTAAAAAAAATGTCTCATCATGATGAGTATATTTGGAAAAAACATGTCAAATAGCATTCCACACTTACAAAAACAGCCTAAACAAATGTGTTAAATGATTAATGATTTAACACGACTACTGTTGGCTGTGTTTTGGGTGCTTTCTGAAGAGATTCACACTGTGCTGACACCCACAAGAAACAGCTACTCGATCATTTTTAGATAAACACTTCAAATCCAAACAAAATGAATGTTCTCAAGATTTAAAAAAAAACAAACACCAGACACATTTTCCTAAGATTGGGAGCTGAAGGCTAAGCAAAACATCTAAAAAGGTCACTGATCAGACAGAAATTTGCTTCAAGGACAGTTGATAAGAACTTTAAAAAAGGACCTTGCTCTGGGGGGTTCCCTCTTCCAAAATCCTGACCTTGAGGGTACGTTGATCAAATAGCTAAACAGGTGCCACATCCGGCCCCAGTATGGATGTCCCAACACCAGCAGGCTGCTCCAGTTTCACCAGCAATTGTGTGGTGTGAGGTTTTCCCAGCGGACGGGAGGCAGCAGGCAGAAAGGCAGGGCAGGACAGGTGAATGGCTCACTGTGGCTCGTGTTGTTTTAATGCGAACAGGGTGGTCAGCTGTTGGCGTGTATTTATTGCACATAGGCTTGATGCTTTGGGAATACAAGTGTAGGTCAAAACCTATTATATGTCAGCTTGAAACGTTAAATGCTTTTCATTTGAAACGAGTGCTTTTGATTTAAAATAGACACAGGAAGCAGTGGCATCCATGTCTGTCCGCGTCTAGCTGTAAAGCTTTGTTTATGCTTGAAACAGTGTCCCAACAGTGAGGGTTTGCACAGCAAAAGTGACATCGTTGCACCTCTTGGGTTGAGCATCACCTCCCGAGAACCTGACTCAGGACTGTTTGCATCTATTCATTTTGACAGAGCAACGGCCAACAGGGAAACTCCAACACTTGACCCACAAGCGGTGTAACTTCATCACTCCTCTGCAAGTCAGTCACAGACTTTCTTGTTTATAGTGCTGAGCCTCGGCTTTGCTGCGGTCAAGGCCGAAAGCACTAGATGAAGGGGATGATGTTGTGGTGCGCTGACAACAGGAGCTTTTGTCAGGAACAGCTGTACAATTTCATGAATGCAGAAACCTTTTAAGGGAAATGCATTTCAAGTGTCACAACACAATTACAGTTTTAGTTCCCGAGCCAAAAAAGTCTCCTCTCAGAGAGAGGAACTTTCTGATGGGACAGGAAAACACAAGTTTCACACTGGTGAACAACAAGAAGAATTCTTCACTATGGTTCCATATTAAAGAACAAAAATAACCCACAACCAGCACATCTTTGCTACTTTGCAGGTTGATATTACTGAGATTTTTAAAAATTCTCCCTGTCAACATCTTTATATTTCCTTTCCAGCATCCATCCAAAGAATGAATTATATGAAACAACATCATGGGTCTGTGTTGTTTCCTCATCACTTGCAAAAATTACATCTAAAACCAAACAGACCAAACAGGAACTTTCTCAGTGTGCTGCTACTGCTAAATTAAGTTCTGGGGACATTATTTTACCTCCCAAAAAGTTCCTACTCAGTGGGGGTAGTGCATTTTAAAAGTACAGGAACTTTGGGGGTGGGGATTGCAGTATTGAATATTTCTGATTGGTTGAGTACTAGCAACATTTTATTTCAGCCTCCATTCTTAAAGATCTGCAGCTGCAAAACGGTTCATTTTTTGTTCACATCAACATGTTAGAACAACAGGCCTCATTGCCTTTTTGAGCATAAACATGCTGAGGATAAAAACTAGCAGGAAATGAAAACAGTGTCGCACAAAAATCATGTTTGTCTGCTGCTTTATATGATGTCATTGTTGTCCTATAGTCATGTGCAAAAATGACATGTAAAAGCTGTGTGTCATACATTAATGGACAAGTTTGCCGGATCTTTGTGGGTCTACAGACTGCAGTGGAAATGCAGACAGCATGAGGCGGAAGGAACTTTTAAATTCCTTGAGAAGTTATTCCTGGGACTAGGGCTGCAACTAACCATTATTCTCATGATCAATAAACGTGCTGATTATTTTCACGACTGATCAATTAAACATATTTAACCTGTAAAATATCAGAAAAATGTGACTAATGCTCATCACACATTCCCAGAGCCCAAAGTGACGTCTTCAAATGGCTTCTTTTGTCAAACCAACAGTCCAAAACCCAAAGACTTAATCATTTACTATCATAAATGACAAAGAAAAGCAGCAAATCCTCACATTTAAGAAATTTCTGCTTGAAAAAGGACTGAAACAATGAAACTGTTCTAATACTAATCAATTAATCGACTAATTGTTGCAGATCTACCTGGGACCAAAAGTTCCAGGTACTTTAGGAGGAACTGCAGCTATAACTACCAAGTATTCCAGGAAAATGTCCACTGTAATCCATTTCTACAAACTCAGTTACTCTACAGTTCTCACCAGGTCTGCATGACTGACAGCTGCTGTAGTTGAAGCGACTACACGACTGGAATAATCAGAATAACCTCAGCAATCTAGCACGAGAAGAGGAGACCCTGGGGCATGTGATGTAAACACATTTCACATACAGAGTATAAAACGCCCTCTGACGCCCGTGACCGTGATCTAACTCTAAAAACAGAATCACATGCAACAGCTACAGTGCGAGAACAGTGAGACTCTTCTCTGTTTAGGCTGAGTCTGTACGGAGCGTAGGAAGCATAAATCTGGGTCAGAGACACGGGGGAAGGAGCACAGAGAGTCAGTGACATGCTGAGTCACCGGTCAGCTGGTGTCGGCCTCCTTCAGCCTCGGGGCTGTCGGCAGATGAAATGACAGGCTGAGGACGGCCAGACGAAATGACAAGACTGGTGATGACACAGACGAGTGTGAGGGGTCAGAAACACAGAGGAGCGGCCGAGAAAAACAGCTCACCCCAGGCTGAATAATAACGTTATACTTGTGCTGTCATGTGAAGACGCTGTACTGTTTAACGTCTGTTATTTAGGGTCCTCAGATAATTTGAAAACACAAGTGAATCACTTTTTGATGCTTGTTGGTGAATGTAAAATGAAATTGGTTTCATATTTTTACATTTCATCCCATTTATGTACATGAAACTGGGAAAAAACTGCATTCTTCTACAGTATTATTCTCATTATATGAGGAATAAGCTCCCTTATGACAAATTTTTATCCTTAGAGGAGTTTAAGCATCTGTTGTTTGTTGTTTTATATAATGAATGTCCTAATTTTCTTAATTTGCATGCCTTATCTCCATGTATGTACTTGTTTCTTTATTGTAGGTCATTTTGTCGTGTGTTTGTGTTGTACTTATGCTCATTTTGATTATGTATTTGCAGGACACCATTGTAAATGAGAGATTTTCTCTCAATTGGTTTTCCCTGATTAAATAAAAGTTGTCTAATCAAATCTAATCTAAACCAATTAGATCCTGTATGATACACATGTTCACCAATGTCAGTATAGCAGTAAGAGAGGGACTGTAATTACAAAATCAAATCACTTTTCAAGTAGTTTCAAGCACTTTTGAACCCTTGAAATCACTACATCGAAATTCAAGGATTTCCAGGACCCTTATGAACCCTGTAATTAACATGTAATAGACGACACCTTACAGGTTACTTCAAAAATATACTCTTATCATCAGTACAAGTTCCTTGTCTTGTATTTTGATAGAGTGATATATATTTCTGCCCTGTCTTCATTTTGTTTAAAGGACAAATTTCTGTTAGTCAGTAACGTTAAGTAAGAATTACACAAGTCATCAATAGCAAACAAGTTTAAATCTCACCACACACAAGGTTTTCTTTGTTTCTAAATGAGATAAGAATGTTTTTGGAGCAAATAAGCACCCAACTTCTTCAATTTCAATCATGAGCCTCACAGCAAACCAGAAAAAGTAGGACTTTCCCTTCTAAAATAGTGTTTTGTCCTGATTTTATCTGCAAGAAATCTATTCAGTTGTGCAAAAGTAAATAAACTTTCATACGGAAATTCAAATTATTGCATCAGATATTACAGTTTAAGAGTTTCATTATGTAACATCTGCTCCATCTTGCAAAAGTAAAGCTTATTATTTCACAATGATGTCCCTATTTTGTGAAAAGTTGCCACTCAGTGTTTGGTAAAGGTCAGTCCTGTCTTTAAAAGTAGCCACTGACGTGTTTCACATTTTTTTTCAGCAGCCACATGATCAGCGCTGCCTTCCTTTTGCACATTTTGGGATCAAACGTGTGTTTTCCTTACCTACGACCTGGATGATCTCCGCCAGCAGCACTCCATCTGTGACGTCTGTTTGCAGGTCCTTGATGAGACGCTTGTGTCCTGACTTGGCAAGGTAGTGGTTGGCCCAGTCCGTGTAGATCTGCGGTCAGACACAAACACAGCCACGGCGTTCAGTTACGAGCCAGCGAAAAAACAAAACAAAAAAACATCCAGTCCAAAACAGGGGCAACTCCCGTCAGGTCATCCACGTGTTTCAAACTCCATAAACACTTGAAAACTACAAAAGGTATAAATGGTTGGAGCAAATTTACGACTCTAATAAAATAACAACATGGTTGAATGGGAGCAGAGTAGCCCTCTTTCTTTTGTTGGGGCTCCGATCTGGCATATATCCGCGTGGTATTCAAATTGGGGCCATTGTGCTCAGCCAGGGCATTCATCTCAGAGCGCACGGCGGCTGTTTTCAATGGGCCGTGCTGACATCACTCTCTGGGGACAGAAAAGACCCTTCACTGCCGCGGGGGGAGGAGGGGAGGGGGGCAGAGCAAGCATCTGAATAATCTGAATAGCTCCCTTCATAATTAGTCGCCAAACTCTTTCTCTTTTACTCGTTCTGTCTCTCATCAAGAGAGTTTCTATTTCTGGTGAGTTTTTAAAAAAAAAGGCTCACAAAGGTCGAAGAGAAGGCGCACGGAACATTATTCCAATAAAGAAGAAGTTATTTTTGAGAATCCGATACCTCAAGAATCTTGATCTTGATTTGCAGCATCACTGGGCTTGTCTGTGCGCTGCAGAAAGTCTGTTTAACAAGTGTAACTTCAGAGCGCTTTCTCCCCCACAGGGATCTGAAAACATGTGCGACAGCTCGGCTAAATAAAGACACCTCTCTCCCTCTGCGTCTCGCTCTTGTTTTCACACAAAACCAAAAACTGTTTTGCCAGTCTGGTGAAAAAGACGACAGAGAAAAGACAGTCAGTGTGAGTAACCGGGTTACTGTCGGCTTTCTGGTTCCTTCAGTGTCATGGTTTCCTCTGCTAGATTTCTCCTGGAGAAAGCAGATTTCTCGGCTATGCACACGCTACTAGCTTTTTATATGTCTGCATGTGCATAAGGGAGAGTATTAGATAAAACAAATACTTATTAATCAGAAGCAGGGATGAAATTAATACGATTCTGTTGATACCACTGATATTAATGATTCTGCTTATCAGTCTAATTCTTTACTGATTCCTGATCACATTTCTGTATGGAAAAAACTTAGACATTTACAGGTTTTACTCAGAATCTGAACACAGTACAGAAACACGGCTATGACTCCTTGTTGACATCATTGTTTTGCAATGCTCAGCTATCAGAAAAACATGCCACTACTGATAAAAGTAACCGATACACTCAGAGACATACGTTTCTAATGGCTCAGACAACTTGGAACCGGTTCTCATTTAGATCTCGTTCTCGATTCCCATCCCTACTCATAAGCCCCTTTCACACAAGCAGTCTGTCCCTGAAAAACTTAGGCACATTTCCCGCATGGGGTCACTGTGTGAATGGGAGCAGGGATTGAAATTCAGGGAAATCTGTTCTGCCAGTTTTCCACCTCAAGACCTAGTAACAATTTAGGGAAAACGCAGGTACAGCTGTGTAGTGAATTAAAACAATAACACTGCAGGGGTAAGCCTGTAAATCGATGAAAGATGCCTTCACATGGAGGGAACAAACCAATCACAGGACTCCAACAGCAGCTGGAGTCACAACGACCCCAGATTTTCAAGGCTCTTTTCAGGTTCCTTTTAATGTATTGAACGCGTGTTCTTCTTCAGTTAGCGCCATCTGCTGGACTCTCCCTTGCCTCATCTATTCCCAGATTGGCATAGCATGTGCGAAAAGGCGCAAGACAAAAATGTTCATCAACGTAGCTTCATGTGTGATTAGTCAAAATCAGTAGCAGTGCCCAAAAAGTTATCCCAGTAATTTACCGGGATCTATGTGTGAAAGATAGATCCCGGTAAATTACTGGTTGGAAGGTTGGAAGTCAAGTGTACAAGTCATTAGTAAGTCTCAAGTCTTAACTTTTAAGTCTCAAGCAGGTCTCAAATGAAGTTACTGTAGTGAGAATCAAGGAAGTCAAGCCATCGCTCAGATAAAGCAAGTCACAAGTCATAAGAAAATCTTACAGTGGTCATGAACAGTTAACAAAAACTATTGCAGCCTGCCTACACCTTATAAATCCTGACTTTTTGTGTTATCAATAACACAATAAGACTCAGAAATGAACAACAACAGAGAGTGGGGCTCTGAAATTATAACATAGCTCTACAGCTCTAAATGGCTCTAAAGTGAAAACAGAAGTGCAAGACAAATTTACATCACAGTGTGAAGGAGGATCAACCATTTCTCCTCAGCTTATTAATGTGTGTAAGGTGCTTTCTCATATGACCCTGCATGCCACTGTTTTCTTCTGATACTATCACTGACAAAATAATAATTGAATCCAAATTGGACTATTTTTGGACCGGCCCTCTCCATGATAACTGCCTCATGTGTTGGCCTTTGCTGGTCGGAAAAGAAAAAATGCAAATATTTAATGAAAAGGTCAAGGTATTTCAAGTCATAAGTCCAAGTCATGAATGTCAAGTCACAGTCAGGTCTTCAAATTCGTGACTTAAGTCTGACTTACATCAAGTCATGTGACTGGAGTCCCCCACCTCTGGGCTATAGTGATGCATCTTAATCTATTAGTCTGAATGTGTCTGTTCAAACTTTATTAGTACAATTCAGATATCTTTTCACTATGAGGGAAAAAACTCTCCACTAAAAATGTTCTTAAGTCAGTCATGGCTTTAAAATTTACATGCATTTACACACATATTTTTACAGTAACCAACAGAAACCGTGTTGCTCTTTTACTTTGTATAAATGTGATTATTTGTGCAAACTTTGTCCTGGTTTCTTAATGTGCATGTAAACTCTCTCAAGAACTTCAGATTTTCTCTCATTACAGTGAAATTCAAGTGCGTGTATTAGTACCGAATGAGTGCACAGCTTTGTTAAGGTCAAACCCTGACACAAACACGGACACACACAACATGCGTGGTGAGGTGTGTGACACGGTTGTGACCCTCGTCTCTTTCACCGTAAACAGACCTGGAGCTTTTCTGCCACGCTACTCATCGCATGAATCACTGCTTCTCATGATCCTTTCCAACAGGTGTGAGCACTTCAAAGGCACACACACACACACACACGAACACACATGCACATACCTACACTCATCTTCACACACAGACTCAGATGCAGAAGGTTTACGAGAGTCCACGACCACACATCGAACACAAAGAGCCTCTGAGCGACGCTGAAATCACAGAGGCTGCATACTCAAACACAAATGGACAGTTATAAACAGACTCTTGAGTGACACAGAGCTAAAATAAGCCTCCCACCAGCAGGATTAGACTCCATCCTTTCAATTCACGCTCTCAGCTGGTCATGGAGAAAAGGAAGTGCAGTGTTCAGGGGCTTTTGTGTGTGTCTAAGCTTTCTTTGAAGTAGTTTCGGGCAGGTAAATTGAGGGGTGTGGAGTGTAATTAAAATCGAGGTGAAATGGGTAGCTGTCAGTCACAGAGCAAGAAAACTGACAGGGGGGGGTCAAACAGCCTGAAGGCAAGCAAGGGGGGCACGGGCAGGCTGTGAGAGGAAAGAAAAGTGGAAGTGGGCAAGTCACAACAGGTCGCTTTTAAGTCCTGAAAATTACACTTTTCAAAATACATTCTGTGTCTCGGATGTCTTTTTTTCAGCCAAAACATCAGGTCCAAACTTCAGATGTGATATCTGAGGTATTCTCAGTTCAGTTTTGAAGAGGAAACATGCAGGTGTGACACATTTTAGTACTGTGAGTGTGATTTACAGAGAAAGTGGACAACAGCCACATGATTCTGATAATATTTGATATATTAAATCAGATTATTATGTGTACTGCCTTGTTTGCAATACAGCTTCAAAGAATCATCACCTACTCCGCAGCTCTACTGAGCTTTTTTAAGCTTCTTTTAGCTAGTTTTGGTTTTAACAACAGATTTATTGTACAGTCAGATCTCACCTCTCTCAATAACCTTGTTTCTGTCAGCAGCAGGTAGCAGGTTTCAACAAAAAAAAAAGCTCTGCGAAACCAATTGTACACTAACCTTTCCAGCAAAGTTAGCAACTAGCTAATTAAGTTAGCAGTTGAAAATCTATCAGCTAGGAAACTGGATATTTTTTCTCAGGAGTTGGTGGAAACTAAAACATAGATAAAAGCAAAGTAAATATACTTTGATTTATTGGTTGAACAGAGAGACAACTCCATGTGAATACGTGTTGCTCTGTGCGCGCTAGATGTGTAAATCGGCAAATTTAATAGTTAGCTAAAACACTCGCCATAACCACCTGTTGTCTATCTTTTGAGAAGTTATTCTGACCCCTAGTGGCCAAAAATATCAATTAACTGGATCTGCAGTTTTTTAAATATTGTATTTAAGAACACAAGCTGATTTACTCTCATAATTTACAAAAAGGTTGTAAAATGAGATTTCAATGTAGTTCCATCGTTGATTGATTGATTTGTTATTGGCTGAATTTTGTTTTGTATGTTGCAGTGGAAGTTGTGGCTATTCAGAGGGTTAAGGTTTTGGCACAGAGCTGATTAGATCGCCTCAAGTAACTGAACATAATTCCAACAAGTAACCAGTATCATGTTCAATTTCTCACATTTACGAAACACCAAATTTCTTAAAAATCTGGTTCAGAATTAAGCGAGTTACAGTCGATTTTGTAGCCAAGTCTGCATCTCTCAGTAGATATTGTTCTTGTTTACTAGTGGATCTTGACCTCACCAATATGGCGGCCATTTCTAGCTTGGTTAGCTTTTCAAAAATTATGATCACTGCAACCACGTGAGGTCTTTGAGCATTAAGTCAGAAATGTGCACAAAAAACAGTAGTCCCGTAGTATTTGAGATTAACTGCGGACTGAACGGACAGTAGCTTACAGACTCACACACTCACACACACGACCCAAGGAAGTATCTCACCATTATCCACACCTGGAGGAGAAAATGAAGCTTTGACTTTTGAGTTTTACAAACTATTGTGAGTTGGTTGGGAGTCAAACAAGTATTTAAAAAAAAAAACAACTCTCACAAAACTTAGATTTTAACCTTCTTGAAGGGGGCAGGAGGAAACATGTGGATTCAAAACGCAAACATAAGGAATGAATTACTTGTAACCATTAATAAAAGAACCATCCCCAGTGATACATAACTACCACTGAGGTCCTCCGCCACAGACCAAATGTTACAACATCAGTCAGCTGCCTAAATCAAAGACCATGTTAATAATTGAAACCTAAAAAACATCACAAATGCACAAATGCATTAATCTGGATCATGTGTGTTTAACCGCACCTTTATTGTAGCTTCTGTGATCCGAAAATCACTTGAAAGGTCACAGAACGACAGGAGGAGAGGGAGGTGGAGGCTGATGAGTAGCAGACATCTGATCTCAGAGACATTTTAATAAGCTGCGTGGTTAAGTGAAGACGAGTATTGACTCTGACTCAATATCTATGAGACAGGAACGACTCCAGCCCAGTCTCCACATCAGAGGGAACCACTCTGCATACTGAAGAGAAATTTTAATCAAAACTCCCCAGGGTTGTAAATGACTGATGAACTGATATTGTAATTATATCAGAAATTCAATTATTTGACTGGATAAGAGGGCGACATACAGGCTAAGTGGTCTACGCAAAAGGAGGAAGGAAGTAGTTTAATTTCAGGCCATTTCTGTGCAGGGTTGGCTATTTAACATCAGCGGTTTTATAGTGCCAAATGAAATGTGTCTGAAGCTTCAAGTATTAACTATTGTCACGTATCAATGGATGGCATTGAATGATCTTTACCTAAATTTATACTGTATTTTATTTGGGCTAAATTCTTACAGGGCTGTGTAAAGGTTTGTCTGATTTTGTTAAACGGAAAAAAGCTTCAGTACAAGAACCTGGGGTGAGCGGATTGATTCTGCAGGATCAATACATCCGTTCTAACAAGCTCTTGTTTATATAGATTCCTTTAGAAATGGTTGATAATAACACTATAGAATACAAAACATGCATGGCTCCACCACTTCCAAACTTTGGTGGTTGCTAAAAAAAACGTATCCTTCTGAACTGGAAGTTGACCTCTCCAGCCTGCTTTACACACTGGCTTAAGGAGATGTTGTCCATCATCCAAGTATACAAACCCAAACCCACAGCAGATCTGAGAGGATTTGGGGACCTTTTTTGGCGCTGTGCCATATCACCAAACATTTATAGGGGCTTAGACCTGCCTGGTTACCCAAGTGGGCACGATATTTAATATAAGACATTCACTTCTGTCATTCTACCTTGTCCCCAAGATGTTATGACGGTTAAAAGATCCCTCACATAAACCCATATACTGTGTTATATTTTCTTTCTTTGTATTGTTCTTCTCATGTTCTGTTAAGTTATTTTGCTATTGTAAAATTGAAAATTATAAGCAAAGTACTAAAAGAAATACAGTAACAGGCACTATTTGTAATTAGTAAAACACACCCTGAAAGTTAGAAGGTGTGTACAAAGAAAGGAGCTAATATTTTATTTTGTTATAATTTTTATAGTGTCTGTAAAATAAACTTGTTTTTACACTTCACACTTTTAAAAAAAACACGTTTAGAACATTTTTATGTAATTATACTCATATTTGTGGCTGGAATGTGTCACGTGATTTTAGAATCTTTGTTTTTCTTTCTAAAAATTGGTCACTATTCTAAAAAATTGGACACCCACTTATAAAATTAGCGCTGTCTGGAAAATTGTGACAAAAAGTATTGGTATTGTATCAAGTTTGGTATCACCCATCCCTGGAGTCCTCAAAATATGGTATTTGATGAAAGTACCACAGTGTCCAAAATTCAAGATTCTTTCTAGATTAATCAGTTAATCTTTTGGTCCATCCCAGTGAAGTGATGTCTTTAAATGTCTTGTTTTGTCAGTCAAACACCCAAAGATATTTAGTTTAATCTGACATAAAACAGAGAAAAGCAGTAAATAACCATATTTGTGGGGCTGAAAACATAATTTTTTGCCATTTTTGCATGAAAAATTACTTTACCGACTGATCCATTGTCAAGATAGTTGATTGATAGATAGATAGATAGATAGATGGTATTTTTTTGACTAATCGATTAGTCAACAACACTGCAGCTCTAACAGTTAGGAAAAACAATATCCTGGTAGATTTCTGTGTATATGTGCTCATTTGGGTTTCCTCCAACAATATTAATACTAAAGCTCCTTGAAAATCTAAACCTCCTGTCTGTCTAATTAGTACTGTAATGGCACAACAAGCTGTTAAGAGTGTTTCCTTTCATTTGGCTCACTGCACACTGGGATCAGTTTCAGTCACCAATGCCCCCCAACAGCACTAAACAGGATATAAAAATAAATAAGACCAGGACTCTCTCTAGTGTCCTCGCCACTCACATCCATATGTCAACACTCAGTGACTGAGTAGCCCCTATCAAACAGTCTGATGTTCATGTTCAGACACATTTTCCGGGAGGGAAAATCCCTCCCTCCATTCCCAGAAACTCACAGTAATCCCGAACCCTCTTCTCATGGGATTGAGGGTCTTTTTTAGGAGCTGTAAATCGGTGCCAGTGTCGGGGACATTCCCATCACCAGAGAGCAACATGACACTGACTCATTCACGCTGTCAGGGCCATATGGAAAATGTCATATGTGGCCTATTGACCTCGTGCTTTGGGATTTGTCACCGTCAGGGACAAAATGTGGGCATGGACTGCATCCTTTGTGGTTTCAACACTGACCAAGAACAGCCCAGTCCCAAAATGTTTGGACAAACTTTCTTTTGTTTCTGCTCTAAACTCCAGAACACTGGACTTGAGATGAAACAATGACATTACACTGCTAACATTCTGCTTTCATTAAAATATTTACACATCCATGTTCAGCCAGTGCAGAACCTGTAGCCCTTAGACACAGCCTCCAAATTTTTGAACAGTGCAGCAGTATTGGTGTAAATAGGGCATCGATGGACCTGCTGATCATTTTCATGATTAATTGTTCAGTGATGTCTTTAAATTGCTTCTTTTGTCCAACCAACAGTCCAAAACCCAAAGACTCTTAATTTACAATCATAAATGACAAATAAAAGCAGCAAATGCTCACATTTAAGAAGCTGAAACCAGTAAATGTTTGACATTTTTGCTTGACTGAAACGATTAATCAGTTATCAAAATAGTCTGCAATTAGTCCTCTGACTTATTTCCCCTCTCATCCAAGAGGCTTTCCCTCCAACACTGTACAAACACTGGGCTAAGAAGAGGTTCTTCACAGACAGCTGGCAATTAATTTGTTTTCGATCAGCTAATCAATTAATTGATTACTTGTTGCAGTTCTGGATGTAAATACCACAAATTAAAACTGAAAGTCAACCTTTTAACATCATGGCCACAGTATCATTTCAGCTACAATGTGCTACAGAGCCAAAAAAACAATATTTCATTGTCCAAATACTTACAATAGCAGCACTGTTATATATGCATAGATACTGCACATAAACTATGGCTTGTATTGGCAAAAATCTGGTGATGCCATACAAATCACAGTGCAGACTTTATGATTCAATATATTACTATATATTATGACACTGAGCAATATATTGCTATTTTTTTTAAATCAAACTTTAGGAAACTGTCACAATATAAAGAACATGTTAAAAAAGTTTACTTTTCATGCAGTCAGTTCAGTGAAGATGGATAACAACGCTGCTATCTAGCGGTCGAGGTTTAAACACGAGGACATAAAATGAACCACTGCCACAAATCTTTGCATGTATCACGATATCATGACACATTGTTTTTGAGAGTTGAGAAAATATCACAGAACTAAATTTCGCAATGCTCAAGTGTATTGATATTTTCTAATATAAACCCTTTTATAAACATAAATTTTTGGGGCTTTTTATCGTCTTTATTGGACAAAGTGAGTGGAATAAGCAGATAGGAAGTGCAGGGACTGAAAGGGGCAACAAAGGTCATCAGCTGGAGTTGAACCAGTGATGTTATGGTTACATGGCAGGTGCTGTAACCGTTCAGCTACCAAGGCCCTCAACACTGTGAAATGGCAGTTTATTTATGTAGTTTTTAGTTTGTGTGGACTAGACTATGGCAAATGTTTTGCGGCAGTAATGCGGATCCAAATAAAAGACTAATGAATAGCCAGCAGTAGTCCATCCCGTCCAAACACTGTACACACAGTGGGCTAATGCTAAATCAAGCAAATTGACATCATGATGTTTCATCCGAACACAGATGACAGACCAGAAAACAACAG
>JAJHUR010082514.1:0-18480 GCA_027495735.1 Lutjanus campechanus
TCCAAACTTGTTTCACTTGTTTACAGTGAAGTCGCAGCGTTTCATTTGCCTCGACAAACTCCGAAGGATACTTTTTGAGACGACCGGGATCGGCACCGGCACATCCGCAACTTTTCATAAAACGCGCATTGACGCTGAAAAGATTGCGTGTCGTTTATGTGGTATAAATGATGTGAAGGTTACGTTATGAAAGAAATGTGTCACTTATATACGCTCACTTTTATCTCATGCTGATTCAGTGAAGGTAATTCATGCTTTTATTTCATATTGTCTAGACCATAATGACTCTCTGTATCCCTGCCTCAGTGAAAAATCAATCTCACATCTCCAGCACTGAATGCAGAGACCTTGTCTTCCCCGCACTGGCTAACAGTAAGGTTTAGAATTGATTTTCGAGATTTTAGTGATTACTTTTAGAGCCCCCTAGCTAGATTGCCGACCTTTTAACTTTTTATGAGCTGGAACGCAGCCTCAGATCCTCAGGCGAGGCTCTTTTCGGGTTGTTCCAAAGTCCAGGCTCAGGGCTAAAGGTGACGGCGCTTTTCTCTGTTAGGGTGCCTGTACTTTGAAACGAGCTGCCAGAAAAAATTAAGCTAGCCAACTCTGTTTCATCTTCTAAATCCTTCCTAAAAAACACACACAGGCTTTTTATGTGTTACCCTGTGAAGTTTTGGTCTGTTCTTAAAGGAGGAATATGCAGCACATTTACAGCAATAAATCATAAAATAATATGAACGTATGTCATCAGAGATTAAGGAGACGTGATGAGTTGAAATGGCTTCTTCCAACAACAACGCTACAGCCACTATGTTCTCCTTTGAAATTTCCATTCTGGTCCAGAAAGTCTGTTTATGGAAACCGTTTCACATTCACGAGAGTTCAAATTAATGCCGAATGTTCGCTGAACGAGTAAGTGTGTATTTATGAGCCGTAAAAAATCTGTAATAATCTGTTAGAAGGAGTAGATTTTTTTTATAATGGTTAAATTGAGCAAAATGTTAATGGAGTCTGGCAGGCAGTGAGGCAAGCAGCCACTGAGTTCAAACACCAGAGTGGGCTTTTATTTTCAGGTTTGCATTGAAAGACAATTGACAGTTATAACTTGTAGGACTTGTCATTACTTCTCATTGTCCAAGTATAATGTTGCGCTTGTCTTGCGCAACCTGCCTGAGCTTTGAGTCGGGGATGAGGGAAGACAACTCACGTCAACCATATATCGTATATTAAATCGAGATTCAACCTGTTATGTATGGCTCCATCTTGCTATTTGGACTCCAGTATTTCTCCTCTAATAGTATCTGTATTATTATTACTCTGACACACATTCATGAAAATGTTCAGCAGCAAAAGAAGCAAAGGTTCACTTTCACAACGTGTCACAAAATGTCTGAAGAGCGCACGTCAGCTGTTGCACTTAGCTTCACCGCACCAGACGCTTTAAGAGCGTTGAATCTGAGAAACGGGACGTTGATGTATGCTAAAAAATTTAGCGTGTGTCAGCCCGCAGTGACGTGCATTATGTGAAGGGTTACATAAAGGACAATGTGGGTGTTTTGACATGCATTATCGAGTGTGCGTCGCCCTGTTGGGAGCAAGCTGAGGTGAAGGCTGGGTCAGGAAAGTGCACGGCTTTAGCACGCGAGACTGGTTCATGTTAACTTGTGCTGACAAATGATAATCTTTCCCAGATGAACCCTGACTAAGAAAACTTTAACTCACGCTACTAACAAGATGTGAAAGATTAGAAGAAAAAAAACCTCATGTGAGTTGTTTTGCATATAGGCTGATTTGGAACACACTGACAAACGTTGTTTAGGTCTGAGTTTGGACCTGGTGACCTGAACAGAACTTGCTTTATGTAATCAGAGTTGCTACGGCAAAGCTTCAAAGTGAGCTATGATCATAAGAGCAAAAAGCCTGTTTAGCCTGTTTAGCTTATGAGGCTTCTTACATAGCCTTTTGAGACATGAAGGAACTACGGCAAAGTTGTTTGTAGGAAGACAAAAAACAGAGAGATTTACGAAAATACTGAAAAATCCAAAGCAGTGTGTGTTTTTTTTCAAAATATTGGCAAAATTGTATAATAATAATAATAATAATAATAATAATAATAATAATAATAACAATAATAATAAGGCAGATTGTGATTCATGATTTTGGGCTATAAAATCAGACTTATCTTAACTTGAATTAGATGTGCATTTATAAAATAAAATATCAAAATAATAAAACATTATGTAAAAAGACATACATATTGAGCAAATAAATATAAAAAGCAGTTAAAAAGTTGTATACAGCATCTATAAGTACAAATTGTAAAGTACATTTTCTAATATCAATACATTGCTGTATTTTCTTGCACAATGCAAACAAGTCTGTTAAATAATTGATATTTCCTTCTGTCCTCAGGGGCAGTATATATATGTGTGTGTATATATATATATGTGTGTGTTATTTATGTGGTATTTTTCCACCCTGATAAAAACAATCTAACATTAAAAACCTACCTGTACTTATTTCTCTTTTTCTAATCATAATAACATCCCGAGATTTTATTTTGTCTTTGTCCTGCCGTCACCGTTACTGAGTTTTGTTTGAATGAAAGAGGGAGAGCTTGATTGTTCTTGTTACAGAACGCGCCTGGATGACGTATTTCTGCTTTTACATCAGTCCCAGTTGAGAGCGGGTGCTGTGATTGGTTTCCTTCTGTGAGGAACACAGCGTGCGGCCAATCACAGTTTAGAAAAGAAAAAACAGCAACAGCTGACTTCAGAGCTCTGCTTCGCCTAAAAGTAACGAGCAACGGCAACCTTCCTAGAAATGTAGAGGAGTCAAATGTGCAATATTTATCAAACAAGTACAGATACTAAAAAAATGTACTTAGTTACTGTCCACCACTGGCAGAACACTGCATTGATAGACTACAATAGATCGATTACTGCATCTCGTTCAATGAGCTGTTTGATTTGTTTAAGACCGTAACTTGTTTATCATCATAATTTAGCGATAAGACACCAAATTTACTTGAAAGCACAAATCTGACCGTATAAACGGTCGTCTTTTTATTTCATGCCACAAAGCGGCTTAAAGTGCATGTTTCATGAATCAATTACAGCGTTCAATCATTCGCACCTCTCAAAACAGCCCTTTAACAGCGCCTGCTGATTTTCACATTTCACTCCGAGCTGGAGATAAATACCAGGCAAAAACGTGGCCTCGTCAGATTAGTTAAAAGATGAACTTTGTCTGACAACAGGTCAGCAATTTACATAATTAGAGTCAACATCAATAAAGATACAATCTGTTTCATGCATTAAGACTCCGTCCACACCGAGTGACAAACAGCCTCAGTCATAAATGAACTAAACTCAGTAGACAGTTTCTGAAGAGGTTAGCTGAGTTTGTAATGGCAGTTTGTGCCTTTAAAGTATGTATTAAGCTATCGGATTGCGTTGTGTTGCACAGATGTTGCTTCTAATGTGCGCTTGTGTATTTATCTCAAATTCTGTTACACCTGTTCTATTTTAAATATTCATTTGTGCTTTGATTTTGCTCTTATTTTCTTTCCGTTTCTTGACATTCAGTCGCTTTTATCCAGCTCAGCTTTGTTTGTTTGTTTGTTTGTTTGTTTGTCATCTTCGCTACTTTTTAGCTTGTTGTTACTGAGACGACTTCGTTTTATATTCTCTTCACACTTTTCGTTTCCTGTCTCATCACTTATTCTTATCTTTTTCTTTTTCATCACCTTATATGAGCACATAAATAAACACTAACCTCAGCAGAGCTCCCCGAGCTGCCCTTCCCAAAGACTTTGAGACTTAGAAGAAGACTTTGAAGCATGTCAGCTTACTCCACTCCTTTTTTTTTTTTTTGGGACTGGGGGGTATCATTTTTATCTTTTTCCTGTTGTCTAGTCTTTCATAGATGATGGGATTTCTCCTGGAAATACTTAGGTGGCTGCGGTATCTGGAGTGGTGGTGTGTGAAGGAGCAGTGGGGTGTCCACTGGACTGTGGATAACAGGCTATGATCTTAAGCATCACCTCACTGGTACGAGCTACTCAACACCTCAGCCGCCGTCTGACTGCCTCAGTTGTTTCCCCTCCTGCTGAGAAAATTATCTTTGTGTCTCCTTTCAGCTGCAGGCTCCGTCTGTACAACAGTTTGTTTGTACATCCTTTTCACCGCAGAGTGAATGTGGCAACGCTCTTTGTGTGCGGCGTTTCACTTCTGTTCTCATAAGACGCGGCTGCCAGTCCTTTTGGTTTGAAACACTGTGGAACAAGTTCACTTCAGTGTGGGTTTTTAAAGCGCGATTTGTCGTTGAAAACTTCTATAACTTGACTTGTCGTCGTTTTGTTACACCCAGACAAACTTAGAGCCGCACTGCAATCAGAAACTCACAACTCAGGACAAACATGGCCGATGTTTTAGGTGTGAACATGCCTTTAAACCTGAATACCAAGAAAAGTTCAGTATTATTAACAATTTAGACCCCAGCAGAATTCTAGAAGGTTGCTGCAGTTCACCGACAATCCGACTCTTTCTCAAACACAGAAAGAAACTGACAATCATGAGTAGTTTTCATTTGAAAAAAAAAAAGAGAATTTCCTCTTTAATTTGATACCAAATATGTGGCATTTGTAGCTTTTCAGATCCAGTTTGAGTGAACATATTTCTAAAAAAACACCAGTCAAAACTACAAGTGGCACTAAAACTGCTTTGAATAGATGTGAAGGAATGAATCTCAGTCTGCCTTGAAGAAGAGAAAGTAACTTCAGGTCAGTTTTTATAACATCCACAACATTTTTCCCTTT
Source organism: Lutjanus campechanus (assembly GCA_027495735.1). Lineage (NCBI taxonomy): Eukaryota > Metazoa > Chordata > Actinopteri > Lutjaniformes > Lutjanidae > Lutjanus > Lutjanus campechanus. Next base: position 4,817 of record JAJHUR010082514.1, read on the forward strand.
TTACTTCCTGCTTCTAACGTTCTCTGACAACAACTGATCCTTCACTGGGCTTTCAAAAATAAAAGAGAAACGAGAAAAGAGAGATTTTCCCCACACAGCTCTGTTTTAAAGAGCAAACATCAGTAATGTGAAAGCAGGTACTGGTTTTGGCAACTGAATTTATATGTCGAATATCTGCGACCCAGTCAGTCATCTCTACCAACTCTTCGTCGCACAATGATGTGATTTTGAACAAAATAACTCACAATGTCTTCGTCATTTTCCACAAATATCTTGTAGGTAGTGTTTTTTTTTTTAGCAGCTCATGAGAAAATCGCTGAATATACGTGAGGAAAAGTCACGACCCCCCGTCAGTCCTCCATACCGACTTTTTGTCTCCCGCCATTTCGGGCAGTGACAGTTGAGTAAAAGAGAATAAAATAGAATAAATCTTTGTTGTCCACCAGGGTGGAAACGTGTCTCTGGTTCACCAAACACAGGAAACAACACAGCACTTAGTTAAAAAACAAACACAGGAGTAAAATCAAATACATTAAACATTAAACACTAAAAGCAGTTCACGTCATGTCTGTGCTTTAAATCTCATCAGTCACTTTGCAGAATTAAGAATACTGATGGCATTTAGAATGAAGGACTTCTTAAATACATTTTTTGGAGAACGCCCAACTGTTTACTTATGGTGATTCGAACAAAACAAACAAAAAAACCCTCTAACTGTCTGTTTTGTTTTCCATGATGGTGTTGTGGGTTGTGTTTCTGGCAACTTATATGTGAAAAAAATCACTGAATTTATGTGTGGAAAAGTCTCGAGCCAGTCAGTTATCCATACAGACTCCGTGTCACGCTTCCCCCAGACGACAGCGTCTGTCTCTGGCAGTGAGAGCGGGGAACATCCCGCTGTTGAACACATACAAAAATCACATATCTCACGGTTATGAGGAATATATCCAGCTTCGGTTATAGATGACAAAAAGTATCTACAGGACTTTTTTTCCTGTATTTTTATACACTGGGAAAGATTTCTAAGATGACAGACATTCCCGGGCACGACAGTGAAATGTAGAACAGGTGTTCTTGGGTGCTATGTGGCGTACGGGGTTAATACTGAGTGGTGGATCAAATGGCCAAACTTTATGTAATCTGACAGGGGTCTCTTGTAGTGATGAACCCAACAGCTGTGACAACAGCTTAACTGCAGACTTTTAGCTCATTGTTTTGGTTTTACAACAAGTTGGGCTTCATGGAGAAACATTCTCTTAAATTTCTCTTATTTTACTGAGAAAAAAATAATGCATCAAACATTCTTAACTATCCAAATCTCTCTCTTGCCCAGGTGAGCTGAATGATGAATCCAACTTAATCATATATCGGAGATGTGTTGTCTATTGTTTGTTATTTGTCCCCTAAAGACTATATAGTGCAGGTGTTGTGCCATGTGCAAATACTCTGGCAGATGCCCAGTGATCGGAGAGATGCCACCAGAAAGAGACTGTAAGAAGCAGAAACATAAAGTAAACATGATTTGACAGAGAAGCACTTTCAGTACTGGTGTTAGGCAACAGGAAACTCAAAAAAAAAACAGCAATGGCAAAACATTAGTGCTGCTGTGAATGTCGTAACTAAAATGAAAAGAAAATAATTTGACGTGAAAATGGAAGAGAAAAGGCATTTCTCAGACCAAGCGCTCCATGATGAAAACTGTAGGAGGACAGAAGAGGCTGCTGCTTCTTTTAAAATCTGAATTGGGATAAATTGACCAATAGTAGGCCTATTTTTTAGCCCACGGATTTAATAATCCAATCGTTATAATTACTCTAAAACACATGAATCATCTGAAATTGATTATATGAAATTCATGCAAGTTTCTCAAATTAAAAAAAGAAGAAGAATCTGGACTGTGTTGTTTTTTTCTGAGCTCTCTCAGTCACTCATAAAATCTTCACTTACTGAAATGAAGAGACGAGAAAACACTGGTGAATTTCTGATAGCAATGGGCACTAACAAAATAAGAACAAATCACTGATGCAAAAATACTAAATTTGCAGGTGAAGAGTCAGATTTACTTCTCAAGAGTTGGTGGAGGCTGAAATGGAGCTAAAATAAGTGTAAATATTGAACTTATAGTAATCATTAATTGGTTAAAAAAAAAAAAAAAAAAGTTTCTCGTCAGTTTGTTTTAGAGTTGTCCTGCAAACGAGTGGTTGAAAATCTGTCAGTGCAGCTTTAAAGGACTACTCCAGTGATTGTATTTCACTTCCATAAAGTTTGGGGGAGTCACAACAGACAGATTAAAAAATAATGGTCAAATATGAATCTGCAGAGGCCAGTATATCCTGACTTTTAGTCCCTAGCTTGGGTCAAGCACCAAAAATGCTCCCTGTTGAGCTTAAATCTGAGTCCTAAACTGCGATAACCCTGATAGAGCGCCCCTTTGAGGTTAGAGTTTTGGGAAAAGTGAGGCTTTTACAGTGCTGCTATGTGTACCCTTTGGTAGTTTTACAAATATCACAAAATACTGAAGCGTGACATTCATGATTTAGTATTATGTTATGCGTGAAGCCATGGATATGGGCGTGTCTTTCTGTGTGTCACATGCACAGACAAGGTGCGCACACAGTTGAAATAGAGAAATATGCTAATATTACCCCGTACTCACAAAGTCTTAACACCTTAAAGAGCACTTTGAAGATGTCCTCAAAGCGTCCTCACTTTCCAAAAATCTCTTCACTTTTAAGGTCTAAAATTGGACCTTAAAAAGATACCGCAGAAGTGAAACACACGCGACTACACACGAACACTTCAAAGTCCTGACAGGCGCTCTCACTTTATCAGGTTTAATCAAGGTCAAAATACAAAAAGCAATAATTGCAACACATCAGTTGTCAATGCGAGCAGCAGTTCAGGGCGCATTTTACAGGTCTGGTGTGTTTGTGTGTGTGTGAGAGTGTGTGTGTCCCTCTACATTCATCTTGTGTTTGCTCAAGTCGCCTGCGTGTTGAGCTCACATCCACGTCCGGCGAAGACAAATGGACTCGGCGTTCACTTCCACTCCGTCTACCTGATGAATGATGGGACAGATGGTTGTTGATTGATGGCTGATGGCTGATTCCAGCATAGACTCATCCACTCCCAGCAGGCCGCAATCTGTAGATTTTTATTTATTTGTTTATTTATTTTTTGCTGGTAATGTGATAGACAATATTCGTGCATCAACAACCAAAAAACTAAATGTTGGGCTGAAACTGCTGGTGTCAAATTTAAAGTTTCTACTAAAATCTACTAATTATGAACATGGCTAACCTTCAGCACGATGAATTGAGTGATCCACAGCTATGAAAAGAAGCCTACAAACATGCAAACCTCATGGCGATTGCACAAATTATTGATCATCACATAAAACCAGGTGAATATTTAAAAAAAAGTGACTTTCTGTCATGTCTTTAAATGAGAAATCTGCAATATTTTTGTTGTATTCAATCAGAAAAAGGCCATGATCTGTCATTAGAGATCAAGTAAACAATTCCTAGCTATTTAACATACAGTCTATGATTCAACTGTGCTCATTTTTGCACGCGCAAATGCAACATATTGCTCCCTTGACTACAACACTGAGATTTAAACTTATTTTGGAAGTCTCGGAAGACTTTTGAAATCAAACATAAACAGTAGAATACATCATATTTTTGCAGGGATCGTCTCATTTATCAACAAGAACTTATCTGGGACTTTTCAAAGGTGCAAGAACGTCTTCAGAAGGAGAGTTGCGGCAGGCAGATAATCTTTTGTCTGTGGTCAGAGGACACTTTTAGTCATTTCTGTGTTTTTCGCGAATGGATGTTCAAACCCACAGTGGGTGACTCCACGCTCGCTGCGGGCTCCGGCTGTCTCATTAACCTAACTTTTAAAAACGGTATTTCAAGTGCTTTCAGTGTTTGCACTTTGACTGACGCTTCAACTGCTTTCATCCATTTACATGTCATTATTTTTCCACTGACAGCTCATTTGCTTTCGTCTGTCACTCTTAGAAAGAAAGAGGTCTACAAAAGAGGTCTCACGTAATAAAATGAGTCCAGGAGTGAAAATAAAAGCCATCACATTTATTAAATAAAAATGAAAGTGACCATGAATCAAGCCAAACAACAAATAACAACTTACGCAACACATAACGGAGGATTGACTGGCCGGCCAAAATCAACAAAGGGAAGGGAAGCCACCAGGACCAGTTCCACAACGGGCTGCAGGATGCGGGTTCTTCACTCTGCCCTAAACGGCCACAGAAACAATGGACCCATCAGAAAACAAAGAAGCTGAAATCTACATCACATAGGTCACAGTTTTCAAATGCTGCTGCCCAAGTACCCGGAACCTCTTTATTTGTTTTCCCTCACATCGACCAGACGAGCTACAGCTGAGGAAAGAGCACAGAGGACATCATGAGTCAACATCTAATACACATCATAACCAGCAGGGGAAGTGCATAACTCTCCTCAAACAACAGCTAAACTGCTTCCGGCGCTTGCCTGTAAAATTTTCACAACTTTAATTTCATTCTTCGACTGGTAGTTCATCCGCTTTCAGTGATTACGCTTCAGCTGACACTTCATTTACCTCCTTCAGTGCTTACATTTAGAAAGGACGTGATGAAAGAAGTTGAAATTTCTGTTTGACTGCAGTTTAACTTCACCTGTTTCATTATTTCAGCCAATTTAAATGTAGCAAACTGCAATTTTCAGCAGCAAGCACACTTATTTTTGTGGGTTTTTTTGGTCAGAATATTCAGCCTTTTCTAGTTAAATCTGCACAGCTTTGTTGTAAAGCGATAAACGCATCAAGTGGCATGCATTAAACTTAACTTGATGCTGTGATAACCATGGCGTGACCCGTGAATACGAAGGAGTCATTGTGAATGTTTATGGCGCCACGCTGGCCGTGTGAGCGGTGCCTGTGCATTGAAGAATGTGTTGATTTGAATTTAACAGCTTAGCAAACAAAGCCCAGGGTTTTGCCTACTTTTTTCCATGTGACCCCAGGGTTCCTGGCAAAAATATACAGTGATAATGATCTGTTTAGTCACATCGACATTATACCAGCAACACGACACCTTTCACTGCAGTTACATTGTCTATATCTGTGCTCTCTCTGAACGAATGGGGAAAATCGCACCGCTTTCTTCCCATCAAAATTCTTCCTCAAACTCAGGCACACAACACAGGCAGTGTGGTCCGAGTGTGATGTCGCTCTGTGCTCAGGATCTTTGAAAAGGAAAAAGTTGTTTGCTGACATCTAATGAGGCTGAATGTTATATATTGCACCGTAAATGACAACAGTCATAAACATTAATCAAGATTTCTTCATGTTCATGACAGGTATCATGTCATTGTTGTGGCAGTGTCATGCAAATTTTATGCACTCCCTTTCAAATAAAGTGTCACCAATTAGTCTCGATGTGATTATGTTAGAACAAGCCGGCGCATCAGATTGATGCTCGGGTGTTTAATTTCTGCAATGCTGTTTAACAGGAACTAAAACGCAGAAAGAAGGCAAACAAACAAACAAAGGCTGTGGTCTGAAAGGGAAAACTAACTTAATCTGTCCAAAGACATTAAGCCATTACACTGTTGGCCATTTTTCCCCCACCAGTTGGTTTTCCAGTTCACTAGTGCCAAAACAGCTTTAGAAACAGCACCCCGGACAGCGGTCGTGACACTCTTCTGCTCTCACAACACTTAGAACCAACATCTCTGACAGCCAAATGCACCCCGAGACAAATCCTCTACTTTAAAGAAACACTTTAGCCTCATCAGCCTTCCTTTTTCCCCGAATAATGTACAGTTCAGAAGTGTCAGTGAAGTGTTTTCAGTCTTTCTTGCCCTCATGCTCTGTGTCATACTGATCCCATTACATTGATTCATACTGGGGAGCAGCTCATTGCTGCTGCAGTCTCACACTGAGCAGGCTGATGGTGCTTGTTTAGGCGAGTAACAGTCGGAATTACGCATTCGCTCGCCTTTCCCACAGCTTCCCAGCGTGCCTCGGAGTCCAACCAACGGCCCCTTTACGTCATAGGCCCATTTCTCCAACTCCTCAGCCGCTGCCACCTCCCCCTCAACATCTTTCAGCTTGAACTGACATGTTCCTGATAATGAACAACATCAGGCTGTTTTGCTAAATGTCACAGGGTACTTTTTAAGCTGCCGGTTCACATAAGAGCTGGATCCCTCATGAGCAAAATCTGTGTGCTCGTCGCTGCGGAGTTATATTTTCATGCGATTTTTTCTCTGATTGTGTCTTCCCGCTTTGTTCCTCCGTGTAAAGCCTTGCCCAGCTGCTCCGTTTCCTACTTAGTTCTCTTTGATGTAAACAAACGCACCAATCAGGGACGCTCTCTTCTAATTATCCTCCACTCACCGTTCTGTGTCAGGCGGGGGGGACCTGCCCCTTCTTCCGTGGATGACACTGATGGTTGATTCAACTTGTTCTTTTTTGTGCTTTTCTGTTTATTGCAGGCTTTCATCGCTGACGACTGGCAGACGATCTGAGGACATCAAATTTGAGGTAATTATTCCCATTGTCTTGCGCTCTGTAGACTGACGCATGAAGATGACACACACCTGCGCTGCACAGGGGCGCATTTCAGGACTACCGCCATCGGGAACATGTTGTAACAGCTGCGGGAGTTTATTCTTCAGAGTGACGTTGTGTTCTCACATTGTGTGTGTGCGCTAACTGGTACAAAAGGGAGTTTAGTGACCGTCCTCAACACTTTGAGATCATCCGGTCAGCTCCCACAGCGTCCATCTTTGTCAGCGTGTCCTTGGACCAAAAAACACACGGGGGGGCCTTGCTGCTGCGAGGGTGCTGATCCTGCAGTCTGCTGGTGACATTAATAATGTGCTTATGAGAGTTATTACTTAAGGCCATAACATGCAGCCATTTTTCACACGAGGGTAACTTTAAAATGGCATGACTTCACTACCGCTTGTGCATTTAACAGGATTTTTTTCTTGTTGGATGTTTTGGGTCATGTGCAGGTGACACTGTAGTGAATGTCAATGGGTGTAAAAAGTAAATTGGAGCATTTTTAATCTCAAAGAAATATCACAAAATAACAATAAATCGAAAGAAATACACTATTTGGTCTCTACAAAATATACATATATTCAACTAAAGTTGTAACTTTTCGTTGTTAAAGGGACAGGCACATGTTTTTCCTCTGCTCCGTAGTGCCGTTTATCCATCTAGATTGTTGTGGCGTGAGTTGCAGAGTTTTGGAGATATCAGGTGTAGAGATGTCTTCCTTCTCTCCAGTATAAGGGGACTAAATGGCACTCGGCACTTGTGGTACTTTACGCACCAAAAAAATACATTAGAAAAATTCAAAACCTGTGTGTCTTTACAAAAATCATGATCAGGTTACTCAAGATAATCTATAGACCTTGCTGTGAGCAGTTTCATGTAGGGACTACTTTCTTTCTATCAGAAAGTGAGCAGTTTCAGGAGATTCCACCTCAGAAAGAAAGTAGTTCCTACATGAAACTGCTCACAATAAAGGTCTGTAGATTATCTTGAGCAACCAGGTCATGACTTCTAGAAAGAGACGTTGCTGTTCAGTTTTTCCGGTGTATTTTTTTTTGGTGCTTTCAGCACTACAGGACTTGTGCCAGCTCACACCAAAAAACAGCACAGATAAAAGGTAAGAGGTAAAACTATGTAGTTTGGATTTTTGGAGTGAACTGTCCCTTTAAGTTGCACACCTAACGATTTTGAAATGCCAGAAATATATTGTTTTTGTTTCCCTGAGAAAAAAAAGATGTTTACTTTTTGAAACTGAAAATACGATACTTGCTGTATGACAAAAGCTCTCTATTTAAAGACTTTTAAAAAAATCACTTTTGACACCTTTGAAATAACTTGCTCCGGATATGCACTTCACTTCTGTTCTATACCAAAATGCTACTTCACTGTTTTTGACAAGTTTTGAGATTTGTCTGTGGCGCTGAATAGCAGACAGTTATTGTGTGTGTGTGTGTGTGTGTGTGTGTGTGTGTGTGTGTGTGTGTGTGTGTGTGTGTGTGGCCAGCTGGCGATATAATTTCCTCTCAATGGGGTTATAAGTTATAATGGAAAATTGTGATGTTAATGTCAACTGGCAGCATATGTTCTGCCATTATTTCTGAATAGGTCATATTAGGGGAGATGGAAGTTTTTTGTTGTTTTTTTTCCAACAGGATGAGAAATCTCCCCCGAACCAGTCTGCAAGTAACTGACCATGTGCTGGAAAATGTCACAGAATCTGCATGCTTCACTGGCGCCACATCTTAATGCTATGAAAGAGCTCAGATCTGTTTCCTTGCGTCCTGCAGGTGGTTGTGTAGTCACTGAGTGTCCGATACAAACCTAATGAATGTACTGAAAATTAGAGGACGTCCGAGTTCACTGAAATGCCGCTGGTATTTCTGACTGGAACATGCACCTCGCAATCAATTAAAAATGAATGGAATCTTCGACAATGATTCCAAGACCTGTATTTAAGAGCTTGTTGTAAGAAACTGATTGAAATCACACAAAGAAGTAAGTTCTCAAGAGCATGAGCAAAATATTGACATAATCTTTACCAGGCGACAAACTCACTGGAGGAAAATAACTGAAATTGGTGAGGAAAAATAATAGATTACACTAATCTATATATATATTGATCGACTGTACATGTGTACATACATATTCCTGTTCAACAAATCACAATGTCTCTGTGGCCAGCTGCTCAGTATTTTTCTTTGATTTATTTCTATTCATATTCTTATGATTACTACTACTATTCTATTTCAATGTTGTGGTACTACTCTTATTATCTTAATTTGGTCTTTTACCTGTTCCTCACCTGTGTTTCATTCTCATTACTTTTGCTGCAATGACCTAAATTTCCCTTCAGGGATGATCTTATTTTATCTTAATCTGAGCATTGAGAGACATTAAGAACACTCAGGTACACTCGATATTTATTGGCAATGCAAGGACAGAATTTCGATTTTTAGCGCATAGATGTATTGTATGAATGTAGTGTGAACATAATAGGGCTTTTTATGCTGCACTCAGCCCAGGGCTAAAGCTCAGGCTAAGAAAGCTTTCACTTTGGTACAATCCTGGCTCATTCCAAAGTGAGCTAACCCAGACTTTAGCCGTGGACTTGCTGGTCAAGCTCTGGAGCAGGGTTAGTCCCAGGTTTGCAGGGTTTACCCCTGAAACTCGGCTAAAAACAAGGTAAAAAGGTACCAGTGTGAAATGTAATTATTAGTCACGTGTTCCAACAGACATTTACCCTGGGGCTAGCAGAAGTGCTGTGTGAATCAGATAGCCCTGGGCTAAGGTGAAACCTGGGTTAACTATCGGGCTTTTCACACTGCACTTAGCCCCAGGCTAAAGGAGCTGTTAGCCCCGGATTAAGAAAGCTTTCACACTGGCACAATCCTGGCACGTTCCAAAGTGGGCTAACCCCGGCTTTGGCCAAGGACTTGGTGGCCCCGCTCTTGAGCAGAATTAGTGGGGTTTACCACTGAAAATTGACAAAACCGAGACCTAAAATCTGCCGGTGTGAAACGGGGCTGGAAGATCAAAAGAGTTGTCACGGAACATTCTAAAACGTTCACATCAGTCTCTGTACTGACAGACATTTAACCCAGAGCTAGTTGAAGTGTAGAGTGGATCGTATAGCCACAGGCGTAGTTTAACCCTGGGCTAACAGGGCTAAAGATAGCCCTGGGCTAAGAGTATGCAGTCTGGAAAGGCCTAATGTGTGTGTGAAAAGGGGCTAAGTAGCCTAGGGTTATCCTTAGCCCTGTGTGAAAAGCCCACTGGCATATACATTTCAACTGTTGCTACCTGGAAAACAGAAGTTTGTGAATACTATTTTGCAATGGTTTTCTTGTACATGCATGATGTTGTTTATGTCTTTTTATTCTTTAAATACATTTTGAAGGAACTCAGGAGTGATTTAACTTGGCACGGTGAGTCTGGTGATGTGGCACAGTGCTGGTTTGAGTTCAAACCAACATTGGTATGCCAACATGCTCACAATGACAACGCCGACATGCTGATGCAAAGCAGGTGTAACGCTTACCGTGTTCACCATCTGAAATGTCTGCAGACAAATCCAATAAAGAAAAAAAAAAAATCAAATATGAAAGGCCATACTGGCCGCAATATTTGATTGACAAGTGATCTTTGGGGAGTTAAGTGCAATGTTGCCAAAATGAAAGAGGCTACAATCTCACAGATTTACACTTTAAATGTCAAAAGCAGAAACGCAAATGAGGCATAATGACCCCCTTGCCCTGCCAATAATAGATATGTAGCATTTTGGAATGAGTCTCTTTATACATTGATCTCTGTAATTTTCTTTCCCCTTGAAGCGGTGACAGCATTTGTCACCTGCGCTGACAGGCCTTCTGTTGTGTCATATTCCCTGGTGTGACAGATGTGTGGATTGGCCCCCAGTGTGTCACTCCCAGTAGGGTGGCTGAGCACCATTGATCTGCAGCTATTGAGCCACAATTGCACTAATTGGTGTAGGTTTGAGACACCATCTCCGCTGAAAAGGATGGAGAGAAAGGGAGAAAACGGGTTTTCATCCATCAGTCAGCCAGCGACGGCTGATCACATGTCACCAAATTAGAGAGGATGAGAAAACCTAAGTTACTCCTAAGGGTGTCAGAAAGACAACCAAGAAAATGCCTGCAACAAATACAGAGCTCAATACACTGCACGACATTTTAAGATACATTAAGCTATTCAGCAAACCATAGGACAAATAATGAGGAAATGACCCCGCATTCTGTGAAAGGACAGCAACAAACAGGCAAGACAGACCTCCCGCTGCTTGTCTCTTCTCTCAAGCTATTTCAAACTAAAACATAAGTTACACTGCTTCCTTGAAATAAGTGAGTTAACTGACCTAATTCAGAATTCTGTCCAAACTTTCTTTCTTATAGAGTTTTTTTTTCCACTTGAGATCAGCACACTTCAGACATCGACCTATATTCCTACAGTGCCGTCATTCATTTTTATCGACTTGTGCAAAGAGAGATCCTATGGCCAGAGCCGGCGTTAGCGGGATGAAAGGGTGGGGCTTATTAAAAATGAAAAAGCTGCGTGGGATGTTTGTGTACCAGCCACAGCTGCTGATATAATCACACATAACTTTAGTTTAGATCTGAAGAAATTTCAGTTCACCATTGAGATCCATCAGCCTCGGGGCAAACAGATTTCTCCGGGGCTTCTGGACCATTTCAGGGAAAGCAGTGGCTTATTCATCAATTTCCTTTCCTTGTGCACACAAAATTATAACTACAGGGTGAAGTTGTAATATTTAAGGCTTATTTTTTGTGTGTGTGTATGTTGTGAACACTGCAGTGATTCAGCAGGACTGCTTTGAAAATCCAGTATTGGGTAACAAGTAGCCTTAACCGTTGGGACTGCATTATCCATTCAGGGTGTAATGAGGAGATTGTTTGTGCTAAGATAAAACGAAGGACCAACACTTGTTAAATAAACATGGTCGGTAGATATGAGCGAGGACGAGGGTAATGTCATCCCTCTTGTTAGCAAAATGACCAACATTCATCGCCCTTGTTAAACTGCCATCCTCAAGTAGCAGAGAGAGTGCAGGGGAAGAGTGCTTGAATATGTTAATCTAGTCTGTCTGACTCATCGATTCTTTATCTGACTGAGGTTTGTTCAAGTTCAAATCTGTGGCCCTGACCATGGCTCTGACGTAAAAGTGGGCTAACTTTGTTGTGTATTGATAAAAACCATGGCGCTGTCCGTGGTGCTGAAGCAGTAGACACATTTGCAAGTATGAATTTTTCTCTTCTCTCAGTTTTGTGTGTTTTGACTAAAAGAGTTATTGATTAAAGTTTATTTTCTAGTTGCGAGTGAACAAAGTATGCTATTTTGGAAATACTAGCAAAAAGTACAGCTGCATTGGTACCATAGCAGTGTTTTTGGCCAGTTGTACCGAGCTAGAGCTGGGCAATATATCAATATTATATCATATCGTGATATGAGAGTAAATATCGTGATAGATTTTGCATATCGTTCTATTGTGATATGGTATAAGTGTTGTCTTTTCCTGGTTTTAAAGGCTGCATTGCAGTAAAATGATATAATTTTCATTACTGACAAATATTTATCAAAAAAGCTCATATTTTGTGAAAGCACCAATAGTCATCTGTACAATATCGTCACAATATCAAGGTTCTTGGTTAAAAATATTGTGATTTTCACTCATTTTATCACCTTAGCTGCTTCCACCACCTCGACTACGTAACATGTAGTTAGTCACAACCTGCATGATCAATAATTATCGATATCGAATGATATGAAACTTCTCTATCGTGATAGGTTTTTCAGCTCTATCGCCCAGGCCTATCCCGAGCCACAATAAAAGCCCCATTAGAAGTGGTTTGATGATGTCATGAAGTGGTGTAGGATCATAAGTTGTTTTCTTCACTTTCTAACAACCACCAAAGCCGATGAAAATCTATCTGACACATCTCAGGCAGAAATCACGTTCGTGAACGAGACGTTATTAAAGTTTTATTCACATTATTTTCAGTCACGTGTGCCGGCTTCCGTCCTCACTCTCTGACATATCTGTGTTTTTCCTAGAAGTTATAGCAACTTGCTAGCGAAGGCTAGCAGGAAATACACTGTCACCTTGAGTAAATGACAGATTTTCCTGGGTTTGAACATTGTTGGAAACATTTGAGATAATTTAAGTACACAATGCATTTTTAGACATTTTTAGACAGTTTGTTTTTTTGTTTTTTTTTACATAGAACTTTAAGTTAAAACTCAGACTATTTAGTCATATTGACAAGTGCTGCATAAGCAGAAATTCTATCATTGTTATTACAGTTTTAACAGTAAAGTTATAGTTGTTGTGTTATTACTCTAAGTATGAAGACAGGGATAGACTTGAGTTTTGGGACTGCTAGTAAATTGACTTACCTTTATCATACTTAAATGTTTTCATGAGAAAATATCATAGAACTCCTGTACAATAAGAAATCTCCATGTAACTTTATTTTAACTTTAGGTGTTTAACTTTAATACACCGCATGCTGACAGGTATGCTCATAAGTTAACACCGTTTCCTTGGAAACTTAATTTGATGATGAAGACTTTTTTTTTTTATTAACTCTTAACACTGGCAACTTATAGCCTCGAGACATGATTATAAATTCTGCAATTTGTCTGAAAATGGTAGAAAATTTAAGTCGGCTATAACTGATACAGAGGAAAAAACTTAAATCAAGTGAATGAATCAGCTGACTTCAGTAAACTCCATTATGAAGTCTTACGGTGTAGTTATACATATGCAAAACTTACTACACTGCACGTACTCTAAACACACAACACATTTACATATTCATGCAAGCAGATGTGCAGAAACATATGCAAGTAGGCTACGTGCTACACTGCCTCAGTAACACACATACACACACACTCCTAATTTGGAAGTTAGACAGGTCAGCAAGATTGGAGCAAGTTAAAGGGATAGTTCGGGATTTTTGACATGAATCTGTATGGCATCCCCATCACCAGTGTCATGCAATCACACTGACTTACCCCTGGCAGCGTCCTGTGAGCAGAGTTCTCGTCCAGCT
>JAJHUR010082514.1:18500-32813 GCA_027495735.1 Lutjanus campechanus
ACTATTTAGTCATATTGACAAGTGCTGCATAAGCAGAAATTCTATCATTGTTATTACAGTTTTAACAGTAAAGTTATAGTTGTTGTCTTATTACTCTAAGTATGAAGACAGGGATAGACTTGAGTTTTGGGACTGCTAGTAAATTGACTTACCTTTATCATACTTAAATGTTTTCATGAGAAAATATCATAGAACTCCTGTACAATAAGAAATCTCCATGTAACTTTATTTTAACTTTAGGTGTTTAACTTTAATACACCGCATGCTGACAGGTATGCTCATAAGTTAACACTGTTTTTTTTTATTAACTCTTAACACTGGCAACTTTTAGCCTCGAGACATGATTATAAATTCTGCAATTTGTCTGAAAATGGTAGAAAATTTAAGTCGGCTATAACAGAGGATACAGAGGAAAAAACTTAAATCAAGTGAATGAATCAGCTGACTTAAGTAAACTCCATTATGAAGTCTTACGGTGTAGTTATACATATGCAAAACTTACTACACTGCACGTACTCTAAACACACAACACATTTACATATTCATGCAAGCAGATGTGCAGAAACATATGCAAGTAGGCTACGCGCTACACTGCCTCAGTAACACACATACACACACACACTCCTAATTTGGAAGTTAGACAGGTCAGCAAGATTGGAGCAAGTTAAGGAGGAGAGAGATGAAGAACTTGAAATGGAGAAAGAAGGGAGAGCAAAGAGAGAGAGAGAGAGAGAGAGAGAGAGAGGGCAATTTGCTTGTCTTGCTGCCGTCATCCTGCCAAGGCAACTCGGAAATTTGCTTCATCTATATTTAGCAACAAGAGATAGCAAGAACCTAATGCACACACACGTACAGACCCCGCACACACACGCCTGCTCCTTGGCGGGGGCATTGATTTGCAGCAGACCCATGATCAAAACAGCATGGTCAGCTTTATCTTTACACACACACACACACACACACACACACACACACACACACACACACACATACACACACAGTGGCTGCTTGTTGACAGTTAGGTCTGAAGTGGATTGTGCTCATTAGGTGGGGTTGCAGATTGGTTTCTATATATAGAAAGCAGCAGGCAGCAGGCTCAGCAGCAACAGCAGCAACAGCAGCAGCAGCAGCAGCAGCAGCAGCAGCATGGAGGTGTTTGAAGTAGCACAGGCCTCCGGTGGGCTGTGCTAACGAGATGCATCCGGAGCCGATCGCTCTCGGAGCTGCAGGAGTTCAGCTCGGAAAGTTAGCGTGGTGTGGGTTAGCATGATTCAGGTCAGTTATTTATAGTAGACATATTTGACATGATTTAAACTGTATCATATGGGATGGGATAAACAGTCAGAGCAATATATGATGCTACATGTTATCAGTATACTAGCACAAGTATTTTACTATGTTCTGTTGCTATGAGACAGCGGTTTTCAAACGTTTCAACAGTTGTTGCTGGCTTGATTCCTGCTTTTTTGGAGACAACGCTTTTATCTTTAAGAGGGATTTTTTTTCCTCCACAGTTACACAGATACTGTCATAGATAGTTGCATGGATTGTCTAGGCAACCATGAGCCCCCAGAACAGCTTCAAAACTCCACTGGAGGGAGGACTGAACCCCACATCTTCTAATCTGACTGAATTTAGGATGTGAGCTGATTTCAACAATGCCTGCACCAGTTAGTGATTTTAATCCTGTCACGAGCGTGTATGTGGGTCATTTTTCAACCACACACTCCGCAGTAATAATTATGGCCACAATTAATTTGTGTTTTTTCAGCAAACTTGCTGTTCCTCCTGTAATTGATCCCATCCGGACCATATTTTTATTTTAAATTGGATGATTTACAAGCTTGTCCTTCTGCTTAAAAAAACAGTTCAGGGTTAAATTTGACTTTTGTGTGAATGCGAGTCTAAGTTTTTCTTTTTTTTTTTCTGCTAATCTGATAAATGGAAACATGCTAAAAACATACAGTACAGTATTTCAAATTTAATCTCAATTTGAGGCCTATTTTGTAGCCTACATTTATTAACATTTCTGCAAACTGGCATCATTAAAAGTACGCCACATAGTACCTGTTTGCAGCGTATCCATGGATACACTGGATTATTTTGATACTCAAGAAAATTTCAAAATCTGATGATATTCAGACGTGTTTTTTTCTTCTATTTCTAAGCAGATTTATGGACGTTCATTTGCAATGGACATTGGAGATAATGATATCCCTGTGAAGCCTATAAGTCACACTGAATGATATCGATCTGTTTTTCATGTCTGCGGTGCTCAGACTGAACTGTGTTATGATTCAGAGAAGAAGTATGATTTTTTTTTTTGACTCAAATTCATCTCAGGCAGTATCTTTGCCTCACCTTCGCCTCTCCCGTGTCCCCCTGGGAAGGCTTTTGTTTCTCTTTTGACTTCGTCGGTTGACTTTTTACAGACCATATGGGGCTTAGCATGTTGCCTCAACTGAGTTCAGATAAGGTGACTGTAAAGGTCATGACATATAATTCATATCACATTCATACTAAATGCATTTATTGAGCCCTTGTACCCTGTATGGAAGTATCTGCTTCTCCTCCATATAATTTAGGCTTTTGCTCAAATTTGATTTGTTGCCCACATTTATATTACGTGTCAGAGATGCAGGGAAAACTTGTGAAAATGCCTATGAAAATATACAAGGCTACAGAATTCTGACAAATTATAAATGTACAGTACATTTTAAATAAACATATTTTATTGTCTCTGTGGTACACTGGGCTTTACAGTCATGCTCACAGTAACAGCCTTATGGAACATGCACTGTGCTGTCATCTGATGTGGGTTTGTGTTAATGGCTAGCAGTGAGATGACTGAGGCTATCAAGGAGAGGCTAATGGCATAATTGTCGAGGGGTCAAAGAGGGTCTGGACTGCATTCAGAGAATGTACATTAGATCTCTGCCAAGGCTGATCATGTAATGCTGCTGAATAGGACACAAGTGCGGAAAACTCATTACAAGCACAACTTTCTTTGGTCTTGAAAATGTTATGCTGTGATTTGGCTCAGCTAAAGTAAAAATGCAAGATAAGAATGACCACGTGCAGTAAGGGCAGAGATAAGACACCAATATTCTGACAAGTATGGGGAGGCAGAACTGATTGGATTGACTGTTGCTCGGGAGAGGCGTCTCAAGACATATCAGCTAGGATCTGGAACAAACAGGACATGTTGGAAGCAAACAGATAAGGCAAATGATAAGACCCATGAGTCCATTTGTGTCCCACGATTACCAACTGAGCCAGCACCAGAACCTGTTCTCTGGACAGTGATCTTGCCAGAATATTTTCCTTTCAATAATATAAAAAGTCTAGGAGGTTTTGATCTGCTTCTTCTTTTCATTCTCACAGTGCTTAATAGGATAATAGTTTAAATAAAAGCCTATTTCACAGGAAGCGGACAAGACCGATTTAAAAACAGGGTGAACATTAACATTTGGATTTTATTTACCGCTTGGCTTTGTTTACCATCGTCCTCCTGAAGCTCCAGTTTGGCTCTATGCCTGCCAGTCACCTCGGCCTATTGATGCTGTTCAGCTCCTCAAGATGAATGACAAGTGTTGGTAAGAAGCGTCGGGACGGGAGCTCGAACATCTAACGGAGAGGAATGAAAAAACACCCGGGCTGCTGACTCAAGGTGAAAAGTTGAACACTGGGAAAAAACTACAGACCCGACTTCAATAACTTCATGATTCACAAACCGAGCCTGACCATGTTCGGCACTTTTTTAGTGTCCTCTGGACATTGTCGTTTTGAGTATTTTCGGTGTGTTTTTGTATTTGCAGTGTGTTTTCTAAATGCTGTACATGCGTGGTCATATTGATGAAGATGTTAATATAATTTGCATGTGTTTTCTTAAAAGGGAGAGTTCAGCCCCTCTGTGTAATCTTTGTGCATCCATAGAAAAATAGCAAAACCTCTGGCAGAGACACCGTTTGTTGTATGTAGGGGCTGCGTGCAAGAGAAAGAGAGAAAAAAGTAAGCTCTGCTGCAAACCGCAAACTGCTTCTACGAACCTCCTCCTGCTGAGAATCGTTCATAAAGCTAAAATAATATTTAGTGCTCTGCTAGTGCTAGTTTTTGAGCAAGTACTCCAATCAATAAATGAATTATTTAGCCTTTCTGATGCTACTGTATTGTTACATTATTAAATTTTATTTCATAAAAAGAACAGCTCCACTATAAAAATAAACAAACATTGCATCAGCAGCCAAAAAAAAAAATACAGGAGAGATACAGAAATACAAGCAGCCTATCAGAACATATCAGAACAGAATACTTGTGACTTTTGGCCTCTAAGAGCTGCTACCCAGGTTAATAATCCGTCTTGTTAAATATAAAAGTGATGTAAAATCCTGACCCTCTGTCCAGACGACCTAAATTACTTTTTTTCAAATGTCATTAATCACGAAAAGCAGAGATTAATTCATAAATTACACGACACTTTCTCTGTTTAAATACGGCTGCACTGCGACATACCTTCGCCACGGCGAACACCACAAGTCTTTTGCCCTTTTCACACTCTTAGCACCACGCTTTGACAAACACATCGCAGCCGGTTCTGACACTCAAGGCAACAAGCCTCCATGGTATTACCTGTTGACAGGAACATCAACTACTACACAAGCCAGGAAAAAAGGTTTTAGGTTCAAAGGTGCGAATCATACCATAAAGGATGAAAAAAGTTGTTTTTTTATTACTGTGAGTTTGAGTGACACATAAAAACTGATATGCTGAATGGGGAAAAAAAATGAAAAAGACTATGATGAATACGGGGGAAAATACGCTTTTACACCCATGAACTATTATATTTTAAACAGTACACTTCCTGACGTCTCGAGACACTTCAGTCAGCTGTCATTTTTAACATTTGCACATTTGGTACATTGCTTGTCTTTTCTCATTCAAACTTCACCATCACCTGCCATCTTTTGTTTGAACGTACCCTTTCATTCTTACTGAAATAATTACAAAGCCAACACTGACTCATCCCAACTTCCCTTTTACATTATCTCCATCCCACAGATGCTCTCAAAGAATGTGCGCTATAATGTGTAGAACTTTAGCTGCGCCAGGTACTCGCCGTCTGTATGAATATATCCATTTACTTGCTCGAATAGCCACATTCATTCTTCTTAGTAGAAAACCTAAAGGCTGTTCTGTACCGGTGCTACTTCTTTTGTTTTGAGAAGAAAAAGACAAGGTTTTTACTCTCCAAGTAATGGACGCTTGAATTCCTGCATATAAACAGAATATGCATTAAATAAAGTATTTTATTCATGTTACACTTCTTTAAAAAGTATGAAATAAGGGGTGCGAGTCTAAAGTTTGATAAATGGCCTTGTGATGAGAAAATGACTGCTGTCCACAGACGGAGAATATGTGTGTGGGATAATGACTGAAATCCCACATTAGGTTTTTATTTTTATTTGACCCTAAGCAAACCAGGATGGATCTCTAGAGATCTTAACATGCACAGTGAGTTCGCTCAGTGGATGCAGTGGGTGTAGTGGGCAGCTGCCAACTCAGTCAATAATCCCTGGATACATGAAAGATGATGAGATTCAGTTTGTTGATCTTGATCTCGTGTTACACCCTTATCTTTTGAAAAGCGCCGCAATTTGGTTATAAATTAAAAGATTTTTGAATGAAACAATTTCGGCCGCTGCTAGAAAATAAGACTAAAGCTACACAACCAGCTCTGTTGGGGCTATATTTAACCACAACCGTGCTTGAAGCTCAATTCTAATGTCAGCTGACAATGTTAACATGCCAACACGAGCAGGTATGGTGTTTACTATGTTCATCACTGTCTTAGTGCTAACATTTGCTAATTAGCACCATTAGCGCAGAGCGTGGAACGCAGTGTTCGCACTGATATTGGTACCAATATCTTCATTTTGATACCGGTTCCTTAACAAAACTTTTTAATCTTTACCCATTTTATAAAATCCATTTACACAAAAAAGAATTTTACATTATTATATTACAGTACAATTACTCGCTTCAAAGAAGGAAGGCTGCTTAAAGGCCTGGGAGCAGCTGAAGAAACTGTGTTTACTCTGCACACTTTAGTCAGCCTGGATAATTGGACTAAAATGAAGCAATGGAATATCTGTACAGTACTGAACTATATACAAATATAAATAACTGTCAAAAGGTAAAAAACAAAACAAAAAAACATTTAGGTGAACACACTTAAAGACGAGCTAACAGGTTAGCTGCAGGTACAGATGAGTAGCTGGCGGTACAAAAACGTATTAAAAGTGTCCAAGTTCTGTACTTAATCCTAAACATGTTTGCACCAAGTTTATATCACTTTATCCAAGAATTGTTGAGACACTTCACCCAAAACTACAAGTGTCAACTTCACGGCGGTAGGTAGAGGAAAAGTCAAAGTCATTAGGATTCATCCTCTGGGAAACAACGGTGCCAATCAAGTAGCGTTGAGACGGGATAAGTGAACACTGACTTTTTCTGTATCGCCAGCAGCAGGTCAGAGGATCACCAAAGTCATTAGGATTCATCCTGCGTGAACAGCGAACATTTGTCACGGCAATCCATCTAGTAGTTTCTGTAAAAAAAAAAAAAAAATGTCCACCTCATGTTGATGCTACAAAAGAGTCAGAAGGCTTCATCCTGTGGTGAGTGTGAATGTATATTAATGCCATCTATCCCACAGCCACTGAGATATTTCAGTATTTCAGAGTGGTAGAACTGATCGACAGACCGACAATGCCCTCTGACTGCTATTCCTACCGCAGCTAAAATCGTCTCTTCATACTAAGGACATTTTCAAGGTCTAACTGTAAGCAGCAGTAGTAATTGCTCTTTCCTTGTGCAGTCACAGCGGGTGTTGCTTTCCATGGTAACCACTGGATCTGGGACTGTTGGTTTGGAGTTTTGATACACATTCGCTGATGCAACACACTTTTCCAGACAAAAAAACCCCTAAATTTAAAATCTGATTTTTCAGATTTTTGGCAGATTTTGTTAGAATGTTTTATAATATGATGGTGGAAGTTAGTTAATAGCTTGAAGACATAATTATTTCTTTTCATGGTGACTTGAACTGAAAATTAAGACCTGTAAATGGCAGCTCCGTGGCATCGCAGGCGTTAACCTGTAACGACAATGTCTCACTTCAATGACTCACTTGCACTGAGCACTTGCGCCGAGTACTTGAGCCTGAGTGCTCTTATTTGTGGGCCCGTCATGAGGTCTGTCAGTGCTTTCGAGGTGAGCACCCATTGTATGCTCTGTGCTGTTTTATTAGAGCATTGGTAGTGTGGCTGAAGGCCTGGGAGTGAAAAAGAGAAAGTTTTTTGTTTTTCCCTCCAGCTCTGCTGTTTTAGAGCCTGGGGTTTCTTGACGTCAGTAAGAGCTGGGTCCAGTCCAGTTAACCATGGTCAGATCATTTTCTGTTTCTGTAGTTCTTAAGTTTGTTTTTCCCTGACTGTCTTTTCGCCTCTTCTTCTCTATGCCTCCTTTTCAGCATCTACATCTTCTCAACTTCTAAAGTCATCTTTTTAACCCACTTCCCCCATTTTCCATCCAACTAGTCATCTTTTTATCCTCTACTGAAGTAGGTCTCTTCCTCTGTCCCCACTCTCCCTCTTGACCTAGTTGCTATCAACAGAAATCATGCACAGTGTGCAAACTCTAGATCTGATACAAAGCTAGAAACCCGATAAGAGCATTGAATTTACAAGGTATTAAAGTCCCCCCCACCCCCCCACCCTCTCTGTCTACTGCACTTACGTTCTTCTCTCCAGGACTTGCTAATCCCTGCTCTCCCTCCGGGGCTGATAAGAAATGGGATAGGAGAGGGGATAAGAGAGGATAAGGCTACATGCTACACCTTTGCACTGCAATCGCTCACTACATATAGAACAAGTTGATAAGGTTAGACAGTTTTCACTGAATCCTTGTATTGAAAAGTGAGAGAGGCAAGAGTCAAGGTCGAACAGAAAAAAAAAAAAACATTCTCTTTTTTTTTCTTAGAAAAAAAAACATTCTTTTCTAACAATCTAATCTATTCCTTAATTGGCATGTAACTCAAGACTCTGCCTAAGGAGAGGTTAGGTTTTATTATCATATGAAAGTTTTGAATTTTACCTAAAGTGAGTGAGAGCAACTGTATCAAAGTTTGTGGGCTGAAAAGTTATAAAATGGGCTGAAACTCGCTTTAAAGCCAAGGGGGGGCTGCAGACTCAGGTGACAGTTGACCCTTCGCTAAGCCCCTCCTGCGATCAGCAACTGTCCAATCAGAGTGGCAACCGTAACTAGGGAGCTGCAGGCCTGTCGAGCTTTGAATTTCTCTCTGTGTCAGAACTGTGTGCATGGGACTCTATAAGAGCAATACTGAGTCTGGACGGTGGCGTAAATAAACGTAAAACACAAGAACGCACACGTGGGGAATGAATTAAACTTTGTCTTTATCTTCTCTAACCTACACTGCAAATGTTAGCATGTCCGGCTAAGTAATGCTAGCTTACTAGCTGCAGTAATTTTCCCGCCAGCCAAACTCGGTTGCATCTACATTTGTTATGTGGGGGGTTTAAAAGGGAAGGTGTGGGTTGAATCAAGGTAGATCGATAACGATGCATATCTCTGGCTCGGTCATTTAGGTCTAAGCCGGGTTAGTTTAGATCTTATCCCGGCTCTCTTCCTGGGGCGATCGTGGTCCGGCTGGTCCGGCTGGGTGACCGTATCAAGCTGCAGTGCACTAATCAAGTCCCTGCGCTTCCTTTTTCCACATTAATGAGTGCGTTTCTGTCATTATATACATGTACGTGTTGTATTTCACCATCCCACCAATGTTTGCTGAGAGCTAGCTTTAGCCTCAGTCTTCTATGGTTAGACAGCCATTAAGTAACTTTACATATTTAATAGACTCTCACCGGGTTCTGGTTTTAAAATGTGTCAGATGAAAACATTAAAAAGTCAACTAGAGACGGACTTCTCAGCAGACTTCAAGTTCAAGCATTAGCATTAGCCTACAATTAGCCAGTTACACTTTGGCTACACAAATCAGCTAGCGAGAAATCATCATTTTAGCCGAATGATAAGCTGCTTTTGTTTAGTTTGCTGTGGAATCACCTTACCTCATGTTTCCACAATTACGATGTTGAATCTGCCACCATTATCACTGTAAGCAGGGTATATGCAGTGTGGGAATGCAGAGCTTGACAGATGTAGCAACAGTAATTAAGGAGGGCGGAGCTTAGCAAAGGGTCAATTCTCTGTACATTCATCACAACAAAGAATCCCTTTCACATAGTCACAATATTTTCATAGTGTCATCGATACATTTTAATTTCAGATATAAAATATTTAATATAGATTTTTAAAGTTGGGTCATCATCCATGAGTTCAATTGAGCTAATAAATTTCCCAATATGCTTTTTTTTATGCTATCCACATCCTTTCTTGCTTTTGCTGATGAACTCACCTTATCTCTAACCACATATTTTCTCATATGCCGGCTTGAGAGCTTCTGTAGCTTAACCAGCAATTTTTCCATTAATATAAAGGGAACATTTTACCACTAATAATATAGAATTACAGTGTGGACATTACAGTAATGACTGAATCACCTCTGTGTATTTATATCTTGAGAAATCAATGTTATCCTGCTTGAAGAGTGACACACTGTGCCTGCACATACCGGACTGCATTGTGCAAGTTTTTCCACTCTGAGATGAGCCCAGATTGGGAACTTGAGACGTTTACCTGGTTGGTATATTCTGATACGTTGTCTAAATCCCACAAATTTGTCCCAGCTTGAAACTTGACATTCTTGTTTAACTTTCAGAACATCATCCATGAAATTTGGGTCGTTATCAGTGACAGGAAGTTGTGCTTCTGTTTCCCTAATACACTGCCAGTAGGCATTGCAGGTGCCTTTACAAATAAAGGTTTGGAAGGATCAACAACAATAAATATCATATACAGGATTAGCTGTACCAATTAGCCTAATAAAACAACTAAACAAGCAGAATATTAAGCCACAAAATGATGCAGTCATCTCCTCTCCTCTTTCGCATTTTGGAATTGGTCATTTCTTTTGGTTTATTGTCAAATCAGATTTTCAAGACCCCTGTTGTTCTGCACTTCCACACTTACTTTCCGCTGAATTTTGGTGGATCAGCTCTCCCAGGCTGGCTTCCACCAGATCTTACTTTTTCCTGGTGTGTGCTGCCAAGAAGGATGGCCAAGGGATAGCTGGGTGGTATCGTTGGCAGCCTGTACCACAGTTTGTTTGTTTCTTTTGAGGTGGACTCTGGCTCGCACAAATCCGCTCTGAGAACATGCTGCAAAATGTAAAGTAATCAATATGGTCCAACGCTGGCGCATACTGGGAAGCTGCTCGGGTTTTCCAAAATTAATTTCTCAACTCCAGCAGCAGACTGGGCTGCAAAGTAGTCACGATCACAGGCAGAGAGGAACAACAACATCTCAGCCAAGCAGTTAATATTTAAACCTCAAACACCATGTGCATCTTCTACTGTTCACTGGTGTCAAAATGTGTCAGTAGACAGCAAAAATAAAAAGAACATCAGGAGTTATTCACACCTGTATATGAATATTTTAATTGTCACTCAAGAGTTTTAGATGAAATCTGGGAGAAAAACTGCTGTTTTCTTCATAAAAGTGCAAATGGCAAACTAACAAGGAGCAGTGGAGTTGAGATCAGATTAAAATAAGAAAAAAACAGTACAACATCCATATTTGCTCTCCTCGTCCTCCCCTTTTTTCCCCCTGCTTTCCATCATCGGCGCTTCTTCCAAGCGGCGCCTGCAGACACACACTGCCCTACTTTGGTTCAAGTCGTATCGCTGCTCTGGAAACAGCCGACGTGAGCGCCGCGGGGCAGAGGAAAGAAAGCACCGCCTGGCTGCTGCCTCGCAGCGCTGTGTTTAGACAAGGAGTCAGGCACAAGATCTATTCTGTGTCACCAGTCCTGCTGGAAGGATTTGGGATGGTTTGCTGGGTAAACACGCCTCTGGTCTCTCTGCGTTGCCGCGCTGATTTGTGAAGTCGCATCTCGGAGTTCAGTTTGGTTTTGGCTAATTGCACTGAAATAAAGTTTTTAACCAATCAGAAGTACAAATATTATCAAGTCATGTAAAGTTTTTGTTGGTTTCTTGTTAAGTTTCCGCCATTTATTGAATTACAAAAGGCTAATGTAACACCAATGTGTTCAATTGTGCAGGAGGGACACTAGGAGTTTATATGTGGGATAAGTCAAGAACAGAAGACAGATGAGATATAAACAAATGAAGAAAAGGACAACAAAACTCAAAAAGTAATCATGGGTAGGGTCAGTGCTAATGATAAATGTAGTCGACTGAAGCAGTAAATTCATCAGTGTGCTACACTGATCAAGAAAGACTAATTCTCCTGCTGCAAAATCTGTTCCTGCATCCAGTGATGTCACTGCATGTAAGGACAAACTACAGGCTATTTCAGTGCTAGATGAGATGTCCTCTAATGAGCAGGTAATAGCTATGGATGAGAGCGGCCATACTTCACGTCCCCCCAGTGGGTGAAAACAAGCACCATAAAAGCGGTGAGCGATGTTACTGAGTAAATGACACGTGGGCCGATTGTGTCTGTAGAACAAAGTGAATCAGAAAAGATTCTTAGTGATGGTGTAACAAAAGCTTTTACAGTGAAAAATACAGACCTACCAAAAAAAAAAAACACCCGCTTTTCGAATGGAGTTTGGTTCAACGGTACCAAAACAGCAAAATAAAGTTTCTTAACGATATTAAAAGTGACAGATGTCTGAAATACGTCACCTGAAGATTCAGTACAAGTTCATCCACTCTGATAGAAGCACCGTGAAAAGAAACCCTGCAACAACACCATCGATTGGACTGGTCATAGGATTTTGGTTCCAAATAGCTGAAAATCAATGCTGTTTTCTTATTCTATGCATTTAAATGGGAAAAGACCTTGAAATCTGTTTGACCGCCGGTCAAATTAAAGTGCTTGTTTTCACCTAAAAAAAGGTGGTGGCATGACGCAGGAGCAAAGTACCCAGATGGGTTGCTCTCATCCATAGGCTAGGGTGGTGATAACACTGGAGCATAAGCATGGGATGATTGCCTGCAATGCATCCTGGTATATGTAGGCACTGTTGCATGGCTCCACAGGCAGGAAAACTCAGTATTCATGGTCAATATAGCAGCACTGAGGAACTTATTGCTTCAATTGACTGCGTTTACCATCAGCGCTGACTGGACAGCATCATGAAAAGTGCTGAAGGAATGCCAAAAGGGGAGATGGGAAGAGAGAGAGACATTTTTGGACTCACAAACAGGAAGTGAGAAGCAAATGACATTCGAAATCAAAACGAAAAATCTGAGATGCGAACAAGTGAAAGCCAAAGGTTTCCTCCTGCGAGATGAGTCTGGCCGGAGAGAGACTATAGAAAGAAGAAGCGGAGATCGACCGAAAAAGGAGCTATAAAAGGAACCTAAAAGAGACAGAAAAAAAAGAAGAAGCACAGAGGGTGGTGTAAAAAGGCCAAGAGGGAGAAGAAGGCGGCATCAGCCAGAAATGTCAGTTGCCATTGTATAAAATACCAAGGAGGAGGAAAGCAAGTGGGATGGACAGAGGGAAAAGGATGAGCGCTGAAGGAGAAGAGAGGAAAGAGACTGAGAGAGGCAGGCAATTTGCAGTAAGTGAAAAGAGTGTTAGATTGAAAGAGAAAAAACAAAATACTGACAAGGATGGGACGTTAAAAAGTAGAAAGAAGAGGATTGATTGAAGAAAAGGGGAGAAAAAAAGGGCAAAATAAGAGACAGAAAAGAGATGAAGGGAGAAGGAAAAATAAAGAAAGAGAAGAGGTGGATAGAAAAAAAAGGTCAGTGAGCAACTGAGAAGAAGATTAAAATGTCAGGCAGGAGAAAGCAGAAGGGAGAGAGCACCTCTCTGAAACTCAGAAATCCAAAATCACCTTCACTCATGTTTCTAGGATGGCAGAGAGAGAGAGGGAGAGGACGAAGAGGAGGAGGAGGAGGAGGGAGCAGGTGAGGAGAGAAAAGGAGGAAGAAAGATTGAGATGAGGCGAATGAAGGAGCAGCGAAGAGAGAAAATAGGAAAGAGTGTGTGTATGTGTGTGTTTTCATGAAACAGCCATTTTAAAGCCCTGGTATAAATCATCCTGGCACCATTACAGCAGATTCTCAGGGAGCAGGCCACCAACCCAATCAGTCCTGCACAGCGTCCCTGTAGGCACAGTGGCCATCACACACACACACACACGCACAGAAACACAGAAACACAGAAACACACACACCCCAATTACCTACACACAATGTTCTTGCAGTGATAAATACTGACAGCGGTTCTTGAGTTACTTGAAAATACTAGTTTTACAAGCTAGCAGTTACTTCACATTGGAAGACATGGAACTGCAGCTGGGCTGAAACAATGCAGCCTCTGGGTTATTAAAACACAATTGAAAAAAAAAACACAATCGAAATAGATTTTTTTTTTCTTTTTTTCACGGCAACATTCTGCCTCAGGAGCCAACTCAAGATATTTGAGTCCTGTGAAATTTCAATTATAGCTTGCATTGTTGCACATCCTTGTGGTAGGAAGGGCAACATCCAGGATGTCAACAACCATAACGTCCAAAGCGACACCCAGCGTGTTGTAGATGTCAGTAAAGCAAAAACACCTCATTACGTTCAAATCAGTCCATTATCAGACAGACACTTTTTATTGTAAACCTTCAAATAAAGATGCCGCTAATGTTTTGCACAACTTTGTTCGGGTGAAGTGAAAAATAAATGAAATTGCAACGGCAACAGCTGCAAAATCAACCTTTTTCTAACATACAGACATGTTCTCACATGCTTCAATCTTGACACGCTTCATTTGTTCAACACGTCTTAATAGCTACACGACAGAAAAGGTTTATTACCAAAGACTCTCAAGACGATCTAGACTAATTTACCAATGGAGAGTACCAGCAGTGATTGGCTTACTGAACCTTAACTACGTCACATGACGCAAGTCGCAGAACATTACCGTCATGGCTTCAATTGTGAAATGGTTGTAGTTTGGTTTGGTTTAGACGACAAACTTACTTTGGTAGGTTTAGGGTTAAAGTAATTATTTTGCATATGTCACTACTAAACGAAACTTAAGTTACTTTAAATAACTCCACGCTGATTTTTTTTTTTCCCCACAAAGGACTCAACCCCCAGTCTCCTGGGTCAAATACCTGGGCTTGTTTATAGATCTCCTGTCATAATTAAT
>JAJHUR010082515.1:0-21045 GCA_027495735.1 Lutjanus campechanus
GTTGCAGTTGTAAAACTGCCATAGACTAAAACATTTAATTGGCATTGAAAGAACCACAAATAAAGTCACAGCATGCATGCTATATTATTATTAGGATTTAATTTTCATGCAGGGAACTGTGTGTTTTGTTGCTCTGATGTGTTACTGGCTGAGCACAACAAGTGCTTTAATTAACTGCTCAACAAGCACAAAGCATCATGAATTCAAACACTGATCACTAATGCACTTAGTACAATAACTTGTGGCTCTATCATCCGAATTAGACACACAACACGACGTCTGCCACCAGCTTTGTGTGGAAATACTTCAAAATATTGAACGATGAAGATGCTAATTGTGCGCTGCACTGAAGGGATAAAATGTGCTGGACTGAGGTTTGCTGCCACATTCGCACTCTCAGACAAAATTCCAGGTGAAGCCCAAAGCCTCAAGAACACTGGATTTATACTTTATCCACAACACCTCTGGGTCAAATACTGCAGCATATGATGGATTTACCTTCAGCACTTGGCTGTGGCAAAAAGCACCACTCACTGAAAAAAGATGACCAAAAAAAAAAAGAAGCTTTTTTTTTTGTTTGAGTTTTGCTTGTTAACTTTGAGTGATCATTAAATGTAATAAGTCTACTTTATTGAACACTGTAGCGCTCATGGTGCAAGCAGTCTGATGCGCTCAGCAGCAGCCTCTGAACACAAACAGAATATATCAATATCAAGACTGTGAAAACACCAAATGATGAATTTCGTTTCCAGGTGTCTGTTTAGTCAGTCAGTAAGCAATCACAGGCTGAACTTGGCATTTCAGCCTCACAACTGCAGCGAAGGTCAAGCTGCATGCACTGTGCACAGTTTATATTATGTTCATTATAATGCTGCTTAATATTGAAATAGCGTTCCTCTGTCTCAGTAATCATTAATGCCACCAGTGTTCAGGTTAAGAACCAGCATATATTGGGATAGTGTGCTTCTGTTCCCAGGATAGAAAATGTCTCATTTTTGGGAAAAATACTGATCCCTACTCCTCACCACATCACGCCATCTAATGAAGCTCAGCGTAAGTTCAATCAGGAAGACCTTTACGCTGCATTCATTCACAATTCTCCTCTACTATCTCACCCCTCCTACTCCCTCTATCAGCTGATCGTGGGCATTCACTCTCCTCTTTCTATCCAATCAGATCTTGCCACGGTCTCGTTGCCAATCAATTGCTGCGCTGTCAAAACTTTAAATCTCCGCTGTCTCTGCTCCATCAGTGCAAACAGACAATACGCAACCCTCCTCCACCCACTCTCCTCCAGTCTGCGGACCCAGGTAGCAGAGTCATCACCTCGACCCCTTCCCCACGCCATCATCAGGTCCAGGCGGCAGAGTCGGAACCTATTCACCCTCCTAGCCCTGCATCGCATCCCACACCACCACCAGTGTCTAGACCCCGGGGGGGTTCCTCTTCTGCTTCATCACCCCCTCTTTTATACGTACATATTCTACGCTCTACAACAGGGTCTAACCACCAAAGACTTTCTGCTTATGATCTCTGCATGTGCAATAAATTATTTCACTTTCTTCAAGTCTCTCCTGATTGAAATATTATATAGGCTGACACTTTTTGCCCCCCCCCCGTGTTCAGCCCAAGTCGGTAGCCATGTATCTGTATCAAACGACATAACCATCACTGCCTTAGTACTTTCCATGTGTCCTTTATGTTGATATGGATGTTCAGTAATACATCCACTAAAGGACAGTTCAGAGTCAAATGTTTCTGACAACAACAAGCATGAGGAGATAGAGAGGTAATATCCCATGCAGCGTTGTAGACAGCAGTCATCTGTGAGACCATTAAACACATCACGATGTGGACGGAGAATTCTTTTCCCTGCTATTACCAATGAAAGAAACTGAAGATGAACGTCACTTCCAATACTTTCGGATGTCCACAAAAATTTGCTTGGCGGGGTAGCCTCCCGCATCGGCCATGGGATCTCACACAGAGCGCCTGAGAGTGAGGCTGAGCGAGTAGCTGTCTCCATCCGCTTTCCTGCTTCAGGGATCAGCCAGCAAAGCATTGGCAGCGAGTTACAAGCTGGGTTCTACAACTGTGAGCTGCATCATCAGGGAGGTGTGCCAGGCTATATGGACTGGGCTCAGGGATGAGTTGTGGCTTTTCCAGAGGGAGAACAGTGGGAGGCAGTCAAGAGAGACTTTAGGGAGCTGTGGAATTATCCAAACTGCCCATAGATGGGAAACATATCAGAGTGAGAGCACCAGCCAACAGCAGCAGTGGTTTTTTATCACTACAAAGGTTTCTTTAGTTTCATCTTGATGGCAGCCTGGCAGCGAGGTACAAACTCAGGTACGCTGATATTGGAGCTTATGGAAGAAACGGTGATGCTGGAGTCTTCTCCAGGACCCACTCTGGATGCCAACTCGTCCAGGGAAAACTTCATCTTCCCCGCCCAGCTCCTCTGCCTGGGAATGAGACCATTGCTCCACCTGTTTTTGTGGGTGATGAAGCATTTCCACAGATAATGAACCTGATGTGGCCACATTCATGCCAGTGTACCTCAGATTGTGGTGAATAAATAAGTAAATAAACAGAAACACCGATACAAAGGAATACACAATATTGTTATTAAAATGATGACAATATATTTATCAGGTTTTAAAGTCTCTTGTTAGTGGCATAGTGTGCTGTGGTTTGCTTTATTTTACTCTATTTCACTATTAATATTTGTGCTATTATTAGTACAAATGTATCCAGCATCATCTGTGAGCAGAAGAGGCCCTGGTTTAAATCATTTCAATTTGTCTTTTTATTTTTTATAGCGCAGCTGAAGAGTGACAGGAAAGGGGTTAAGCCGGGGGGATGACATGCAACAGAGGGCCATGGGCTGGACTCAAACCCAGCCCGTACGGCAAGGACACAGCATTTAGTCCATTGGGTTCATGCTCTATCAGGTGAGTTCTTAAACCAAACCAAAAGTAGTTTTGGTGCCTAAATGTAACTAAACTGCAGCCATTTCAAAACATTAATCATACGATGAAGATCCAGTACAGCGATGGTCTTGTAGGTCATATATGTGGCAAACAATCTATTTTGATGTTTAGGTATGAAAATGTGTTGTCTTACAGCCTTGTCCTTGTCAAAGGTACA
Organism: Lutjanus campechanus; assembly: GCA_027495735.1. NCBI lineage: Eukaryota > Metazoa > Chordata > Actinopteri > Lutjaniformes > Lutjanidae > Lutjanus > Lutjanus campechanus. The sequence continues at coordinate 3,151 of JAJHUR010082515.1, forward strand.
GTAGTTAAAATGGTGGTTGATGAAAAAAATAAAATTCAGTCATCATCTACTTATCCTCATGCCAATTGAAGGTCAGGTTTTGTTTTTTAGTCCACAAAACACTGGAGTTTCACAGGAAAACAGTGCTGCACAATCTCCCAAACAATGGAACTGAATGGTGACCAGTTTTCGAACAGAAAAAACAACAACATAAAATGCCTCCATACTGCTCGGCTGGTGTACTCCAAGTCTCCTAAAGCCCCGACATGCCAAAGTGACTTGAAAGATGTCATTTACACCATGTTTTTAGCCTGAATCTTCACTGTAGATCCTTAGGTTGGAGCCACGTTCACATGTGTCTGAACTGGGTGTGTGTGGTGTGATGATGTGCACGCGCAAGTGAATTGCATGTTGGGGTTTTAGGACACTTGGATTATGCCAGAGGAGTAGTAAGGAAGCATTTTATTTTATATTTTTTGTTATTCCCCCATTCTTTATATTTATTTGCATTTTATTTAATATATATATATATTTCTTTTTTTACTCCTTTCGCTGCAAATATTTTTTCCACAAATTTTGATACATGCAATCTAAGAAAAAAAAAGTCACATAACAGAGGAAACTCCTAAAGCGCAGACACCATCAAAGAACAGATGATCATAAATATTAGACTCTCTAAACACTATTCCTCCATGTGGAGAAATGGATTCTTTGTGAAGTCAGCCATTATTCTCCAACAGTGCCGGAGCAGTTACTGTGCATCATTACCCATGGCCATAACACCACATAATGACAGCATTTCACTATTGCTAGAAATGTTAGGCATTAAATGACATGCAGGCAGACGCTATATTTTCCGCCCTGCTTAACAAAAGGAATGAAAATAGGAGTCTAAATAAGACATAGCAAGGATATGTTCATCAGAGACAAGCGTTACAGAGATATGTGTCAATCTGATTTCATAAAGCAGCACAAGAATGGGAGTTTTACAGCGAATTTGTTCCCAAAGCATTTTATATATGTAGCAGGAAATAGCCTGGTGGGACAGACGGGTCGGCGGGGGGAGCTCAACAGCTCCATGGTGATAGTTTGATCAATCAGAAGAGCTGCTGAACACGGTTTTTTCCCTTTTTCTTCCTGTCAATCTATAAATGTACAGTTTTCATCATACACCATCATAAAGATGCACTTTAAACCAGCTGCTTTCAACCACTGGGCCGTAACCCACCAGTGGGCCTCAGAGCGCCATCTCATTGGCCCCAGCAGTAATACTGCCAGATGGTTAAATTAAAATGAAAAATCTGGGGGGTAATTTACAATACTAGTTATTTTCATATCCAAATGTGCTCAAGAATTCACAGATAGCCTCAAGGAGTTAGGGAGTCAGTGTATTGCTCAAGGGCACCTCTGCAGTGTCCAGGAGGTGACCTGGCACCTCTTTGTGCTACCCTTGTATTGTGGGCCATGCTGAACTTGAACCAGCCACCGTCTGGTTCCTAAACCAAGTTTGTTAGCTAGATATCATCCCAATGACCTTGTGTTTGAAGGGAAGATGCTTTTCTATTGCCAGTCTGCTCTACATCATTTCAAAGCTTTTTTCAATAAAATAAAGTAAATAAAGTAGTCCAAGGTTTTCGGAATGTCCTAATCATTTTTTTCTCCATGTTTTGCTGTGCTCGAGACATTTCACCAATCCAAAACGTTGATATTTGACGTCCTGATGCATTTACGAACAAGTCAGACAAATCCTACTGACTCTACCTTGAAAAGGTAAACTGTACGCTCTTAAATCATTTCTGTTTCTTTAAATTCTCGCATTGTCTCCCTCCCCCAACAGCCCCAAACACACACACCTTTTAGCTTTTGTGCAGCAACTGTTACAGACTCTCTCCGCAGTGTAATTCATTTGCCAAAAATGAGACAAAACACACAATAAATAAATGTTAAAGGTGAATTTTATTTTTTTTATAGCCATCCAGTGGCGTAATGAGTCAGCACAGGACTCTAATGCAAGATTATGAAACCGGGCCCTGCCCATCACAACCAGACATAATATGACATTACTGTGTGTCAGTGAATGAAAGAAGTGAAAGTATGCAGCTTTAAAATGACCAACAACTGGGAAATGCACCACCGTGATATAGAGGAGGACTCATGATAGCAAGATCAAGATAGTGATAAATTAGCCTCCCTGACAGATTAAAGCATCATCACGGTCAGAGTAACTTCTCACATATAAAAACTAACTGGTGAGAGCGCACCTTTACATGGAGGAAAAACATAAACTAACAGGTGACACTGCACCAGCACACAGATGAAACCTAATAGGTGACAGCGCACCTTAACACAGAAGAAAATACAGTCTATTCAGTGACGGCGCACCTTCACATAGATAACAAGTGTATCGGATGATTATTTGTCAAATAAAATAATAAAAACTTACTTCCTAGGTGCACTCTCCTTAATACATCCATGGGAACAACTTGTGCTGCTCGTCTCTCTGAAGCTTTCTGAAAGAAAACTATTATTGGAAGCTGCTTTTCCTTTCTCTGCTGCTTCTTTCAATTCTGGCTTCTCAAATTTAATTTTCTGTTTGTATATTCCCCGATTCTCACTTACTTGCTGTCTTGACATTTCACTCGCTAAGTGTCGGTTTATTTTCCTTTGCAGTAGCTTTGCGCATGTCCTCAACTGCAGTAACCCATAAATCACCCATAAAAACACCCATTTATATTAATCCTTATTTAAACTAAAATATAGAAATGTGACATATATGCGTGAGTCAATAACTGTAAGTTCATATATGTAAAACTTAGATATTTATTGCAGTATTTATTTGGTGAATGACAGCAGCCATGTGGCACCATAAAGTAAATGTCTTGACAGGATAAGCACTATAAATACCATCTACACCACATGGAGGAATTACATGTTAAAAAGTGGCAGACACAGTGCATTGTTATGTTCAGGCTTGGGGAGTAATGGATTACATGTAACGGCGTTACGTAATTAGGATACAAAAAAAGGTAACTGTAACATGTAAAAAGACATGTAATCAGATTACAGGTATATTTGATACAAACAGGGATTACTTAGTAGGATTACATTTTAAAATCAAATAGGATATACTACACTGCAGCAGATACATGCACAGTGCGCAGGCATTGTGACACTTTACGACACAACACCACAACAAACCAACACGTGAAATGACCACCTGCGTAGCCTCGATCCGAGTGTAAACATGATGTAAGATAAGGACGTTAAAACAGTCACCAATGGCTGTTCATCATTTTGGCCACTGCTGGGGAGAGAAATGCTTTCACTGGATGGAAACTCCGGCATCATTTTGCATTTAAATCAGAAAAGGGTAACAACAACATCACAGTACAGAGCAAGTTATGATTCCCAGCTGTGAAAATACTGTCATCATCCAGAGACTCGACGTCCAACTTAAAGAAACAAGTGAGTGAGAGCTGTTTTAGAGATTTACTTTTTAATGTTGAGCGATTATTTACTTTATTAAGCCGACTATGTTGAACATTGACGCACACGCGGTGCGCTGAATACAAACGGGATGTAGAATCTCTTTTGGCTCAATATCATAACTTTAAAAACACCAAGTGACTTGATTTAATGAATTTCGGTTGTTTAAAATATGAAGAATTGTAAAATATCACTTCCATGAGGCTGTTCAGTCAGACAGAGACAGATCACAGACTGAACTTAGTATTTCGTCCTCACATGCAGTCGCAGCGAAGGTCGAGCTGTACGCAGCCTGCACAGTTTATATTATGTTCATAATAATGTTGATTAATGTTGAAATGATGTTCTTCTGCCTTAAAAATGATTATAAATACCACCACATAATAGACTAAAGTGATCATTTTCATCATTTTGTCATTTTCGAGAAAATATTAACCTTGTCTTGTGAAGATCAGGGCCGTATCTGTTCAGTGAATTATTGGAGGCTTGTGCACACAGGCCCTAGTCTAATGCAGCTACATTACCTGCACATAAGGTAGTTCCACCCCTGTAGCTATTGCAGCAATATCATTATTGTGAATTCCTTGATAATAATTGTGTAGTGAAAATCTAATAACCTGATAGTCTGAGTAGGACTATGGTCACTTTTGGAATAAGGGGAAAAACCGGAGTCATTATGTGATGAGGGGAAACACTGACTGCACTGAGTGTGTCTTTACTGAGCTGGTTATGGTTTAACTTCCACCTCGGTGTATTTTATGTAAATGTGTTTTAGCCTGAAGCAACTGAAGAATTGTTTACTTTCCTTCCTGAGGATATCTACTACTGCTGCTTTGACTAAACTGATATTTATTTCTTTGCCACAGTTATTGCATGGATCATTTCCAGGCATGTGAAATAAGGGACTAATGAGTAAATCGTCATGCATATTGTAATTGATGTTTGGTCAGCAGTGGTGTAGACGGCTCCAGGCTGATCCTCATGTTTTGGGGTATTCCTGCTTTACTTGGTCTGCCTGCAGTGTTTGGTGTTTTCTGATACGGACACAACATCACAGATAGCCTGTAGTCATCTGTTTGTCCCATTGGTCATCCTTGTTTATTGATAAATTTGTTAGTTTTTTTTTTTTTTACAGTGTATCTGTTTTCTAGATGAAACAGCACTTGGCTACAGCAGATTCTTAATCATTGCCATATGTGTTTATTTGGATATAGAGCAGGGAAGTATCTGATTCCAGGTGGTCACCCGAATCGTATTTAGGCTTTGTTCAGACTGCAGGCAAATCAGATTTGTTTCTCAAATCAGATCTTAAAAACAGACCGTCCATACTGTTTTTTGCAAGAGATCAGATTGGAATTATTTGTCCAGACATAACCAGCCTCTCTGATTGCACTGCTGTGGTAACAACCTGAGCGTCAGTACGCTGGTGACTCCTTCCAAATGATCACGTTGTCAAAGTTGGTGTCCAGAAGACTCCCCAAAAGTGCCAGCAGACAATTTATCTCAGTGTCTGTCCACGGACGGTTGTCCTCTGTACTCTTTTGTGAGTAGCAGCATGGACACTGCTCAGCTGCACGTCCAACACTCTGGATTTGATGTAGTTGTTGTGTGTCATATTTCAAGTGCTGCAAAAGTCAATTTGAAATCCAATTTGAGTGTCCAGACTAGGGTTCGGCGATTGGGCAAATCTGGGCTGAACCCATTGCCAGTTGGTTTTTCGGGGCGATTCTTGAGGCAATAATTGTCCTTTTATTTTGCTAATGTACTGGTCTGCAGAGTGACAGCCTCTGCTCTGCACCGGGCTCTCATAGGGGCTGATGATATCACCAATCACTGATGAATGGGCTGATGATGTTCGGCTGGAAAATTTCCACATATCGCCCAACCCTAGTCCAGACTGTGACATGTGTAGAAATCCAACTAGAATCACATTTCAAACCACCTCAGATGAGAGAAAGAAAATCTTGTACTGCAGACTTCGCTGCAGACTTCGCTTTGATGAACTAATTAAAGCAAGGAGCCTCAGTTGTTTTTACTTGAATATATGAGATTAATACAACATGTCTGTCAACAGAGAAGATCTTGGTACAGCTTGGAGACATGGGAACAATTCATACCAAAAGTTTTAAAATACAATAAAAACACTCAGCATGTCTCACATCATTCAGAATCATGTTTCATCAGGACACTAGACAGGAGGGCGCTTCATTACATGAGCAACAACGTCAGTGTCACAAAAGCTGTTTGAACTTTATCCAAGACTCAAGATATGTGTAAACCAGACAGGCTGGCAGTCCTAAGAGAAAACATGAAACATTCTAACCTGAAGGACACTGAGGCCTCTCAGGTCAACCTCATGTCACGCTTAATGAAATATCAGACACTTATTAGTTATTAAAAGTTGTCTTTACACATTAATTCTCTGATAATGTGGTTTGGATCTGATTGGCAAAAACAGCATTTCATATGTTTTATTTTTTGCTCTCCAGACTTGTTAAAATCAATCTAGGGACAGTCTACGTCTGCCAAAATGGATTTGGGCTGCCAGTTTGAAGAAGGCCTCAGCCTGTCCACCTAAGATCAGATCACCCAAGACGCAAGTTAACGCCAGATGGAAACAGGAGTCTATAGCTACATTAACAGCTCTTTGAGGCTTTACTGCTCATTCCAAAAATATAACCAAAGCATTGGATGAATTACAACTTTGAGATGATGATGGCGTGAGATAAAATGTCACCAAACTTGACATGTATATGTCCACTAAATTGCATAATAATAAATCCAATTTTGTTAAAACAGTTCCCACTGAACAACAAATTAAAACAGGGAAATTCAGTGGATCACAAAGTCACTGGGATTCATTCTCTGGGGATATTTCTCAGACATTCATCCAATTGCTGTTGAGATATTTCATTCTAGATAAAAGTGAGGGATGCCAAGAGCTAAATAGCTAAAGAGTTAAATACCTGACATCTGGGCTGAACAGTCTGTCAGTCTGAACAGATTATTAGATTATTAGAAAAGGCAAATCCTGGTAAAATCTTAAATCTCTGCGATATCATTTTGTTTTTATTGCAGGCACAGAGGAGACAACAATATTCAGCTGTTCAAAACAAAACTAATATTGATGCATCCGTCCTGTGCTGATCCTTTGGAAATGCCACTCAGTGATGCTTACAAGTCATTTTTTGCAAGTCCAAGTCAAGTGTCAAGTTTTTGATTGGCAGTCCCAGGTCATGTCTCAAATGTTTGGTCACAAGTCCAAGTAAAGTCTTAAGTTACACTGGGTTTCCAACTAATGACAGCTTATCACTCCTGAACATCTCAAACACAGTGTAATTGGAACCTAATGACCCTGTACAGTTGCATAGTCAACAATAAACATGTAACCTGCCTGTGGCCGATGTAAATAATTACTGTGGTCTTTCTCTCTGTTAAATGTTAACAAATACTCCTCTTCTCAAAATATTCAGAAAATGCCAATCTATTCAAGTTAACCTTGTGTGAAGTTATTATAGCCAAAGGTTATGACAGGTGACTTCTTTATCTACTAGCATACAGTATCAGCCTGAGAAAAGAGGGACTAATATAGAGCTTGTCAAACGTTTCCTTAATGTTAATATGTCAAAAATAATTTTTTTAAAAACGAAATAAAGATTCTTCACAAGCGAGTCAAGTCCTTTGAGGACGAGTCTCAAATCACTTTGGACCTGATTTACTAAAAGTTTGCGTGTGTAAAAATGTGTAAATTTGATACCACCTGCAAACAAAAGTGCAAACTTATCTACCGACAGTGCGCACACTTTCAAATGTGCAAGACAGCATGCACTGTCCATTTAGTATGTTTGCCTTAATGAACATGCAATGTGGGGCATTTCTACCCTAGTGTGCAAAGTACTGGGATGAAAAAATGTAAATAGGTTAATTTAACACATGCACTGCGATTTACCAAGCCTGAAAATAATTTGCGGTGACTGTGAAAGGAAGGTGCTAATCGGCCCAGCGGTGCGCACAGATGGCTGCTGTTATTGTGGCGAGGAGGAAACACTCTGATTTAAAGTCACTGAGCTGCCTGTGGGATGCATTTATTTTTATTTTAATTCAATAACCTTTAACGCAGAAAATCACCAACACCAAACATCTCAACAGCTCCGCTGTGAGACCACTTGGATCTAGAGACCCCCAACTTCGATCCAACTTTGACTTGTCAGGGCATTTATGGCCGCTGTCAGACCAGATACAGCGCTGACTAGCTGCCCGACAAAGGCCTGAACATGAACCTGAGCGCTCGGGCCATCGGGGACACAACTCGCACCTCTCACGCGATGGATTATTTATTTATTTATTTATTTATTTATCAAAGTCGAAGTTGAATAAGTTTTATTATCATTTATCTTTTGGTCTTCACCTTATATGTTACCATCTTCTCTTAATTTCGTCTGTTGTTCTTGACTCTTTTTTTGCTGTTGCTCAACAATATGTTTATTTGCCTCTTCCGCAAACGCCTCCATGGACTCGAATTTCATTCTAAGCTTACAGTCATTCTGTTTTCTGTCCCAAACTCCCCATGGCGGGAACTTGTAAAACACGCAAAGCCCTCATTTAAATACTGCTGTCCCCGCAGTGTTTCCACCTGCTGTCTTTTACGCAATTATTTTTCGTTGATCACCTGCAAAACGCACACCAACCAAACATGCAATATGTTGGAATGCACACACAATTTGCAACTTAAGTGCAGTTGGAGTTCAAGTCACTTTAGTCCAAATCCATGGGCCTAACACACACACATACAGAAGAACAGACACAAAAGACACAAAATAAAATAAAAAGGGCATGTGTGGACATTGTCCCTCATCTCTTCCTTACTGTTGTCTGTAGCTGGATTAAAAAAAGCCACACTGTCTGAGCTTTTGGTGCATAACTACAGATTTTAGTGACTCTTTGAGTTACAGCTTTAAGTGAAATTTCATGAGGAAGAAGGCATTTTGCTTGTGGAGCTGAGACTGAACAGCATTAGACAAAGCAGGTATACAGTTTGCACAGCAGTTAATCACAACCAGGGATTAAGAACATCCTGGCTCTGTCCCACTCTCCTCCAGGATTACTGGCTGATGTGAGGGCGTTCAGTGGGCTGGCGGTGTGGAAGACTCGCCATGTGGCTGTTCAGGCTTATTTGTTATGTTTAGTCCCACTCCCAGTCCCCGGCCAGGATTGAACAGCCCTTGTAATGTTAGATGGTGTGATCCCGTGAGAAGTAGGGATTAATATTAAATTAAATTTTCAGAGAACAGAACTAATCAGCCAATCACAAGATAAGTGGTTTGCCAAGCAGCAACACAGGTCTTTTTTATCAGCACAGGTGTTTTTTAAAACAGCCAATCAGAAGACCGGACGACCAATCAAAGCATAGGTGGTTTTTAAAACAACTTGTCAAAGCACTGGTGTTTTTTAAAGCAGCCAGTCACAACACAACTGGTTTTTAAAACATGTTTTTTTTTATACAGATGATCACTTAACCGTTGGTTTGGAAAACAACCAGTCATAACAGAGGTGGCTTTTAAAACAGCCAATCACATCACAGGTGGTTTTGAAAACGACCAATCACAACACAGGTGGTTTTTAAAATTGCTAATCACAAAACAGGTGGTTTTTAAAGCAGCCCATAACATCACAGGGTTTTTAAAATAACCAATCACAACATAGATGGGTTTTAAAACAAGCAATCACAGCACAGGTTTGTGTCGTGACACCCTGATAAATTCAAAGATTCGTGGCAGTGGTTCATTTTGTGTTGTCTTCAAACCGCTGTTTGCTAAGGGGAGCTTACGTCAGACCATCTTCACTGTTGTGATTACACCTTTTGCAACAGGAGCTATGTGTGTAACATGTTGCTCTGTGTATAACTCAAACCAACAATCGAACACTTTAAAATGTTATCATGCATTGTTATTCAAGATTGTTTTGTCATACCTGTACACTTGCTATTTGAGCTGCGTAAGTTGTCAGTACAAGTGTTCTGTTATATGTCATCTAATGTGTGGTTCATTTAAATGTCATGATAATACCTGGACTGTTAAAATGTATGTATTTGCCATGGCAACAGCTGTGCATGTAGGTGTAACAGCCAGGAGGTCCTTCAAATTCCCCTGCTTTTCTCTTTTATTCTGCTATTTTTTCAGTTGTATCGCTGAAACACATATCACGTAAGACAGAAATACACTTGTTGGCATTGGAAAATGAAGTGTGGGGTTTAGATTAAAGTGCAGAGGACCCTGAGATAACACTGCACACAGCATCTTTCAACCATGCAATCAGGTCAGTTGAATGCACCCCTGTGGACCACCCAAGGAGGAGAGGAGGAGGAGAACTGGGATGAGAGCCATGCTGCAGTTGGGAATTAAGCCTGCTCTTGGCAAATGCCCAGACAGGAAAATGAAATGGACAAAATAGGACTCAGGCTGGCAATGGGAAATTATAGACTAGTTGTGCCACATAGAGAGACCACAACATCCTGTATCGAGCTGTTGCACCTGACATGTGGATCAAACTCTGAGCTGTGTTTTCATATCGAAAATGCCCAGTTAAAGCTGAATGTATCTGATGTATTGCATTAAACCTGATGCAAATATGACCGTCTTTTCAAATGGCTTTGGGCACGGATCATTGAGCCATGCCCAGGTATGGTCCGCAGTGTTCACACTAATCAAAATGAACTTGACTTTGGAGTATGTATACTCGCATGCCTCTAAATCACACACTGTCCCTTCAAACCCTTCCTCTCCGCTTCAAAACGGTGACTGAAAGTTGAAACTGAAAACCACTGTCGCTGAAAAAAAACAAAAACATAATCAAAATACAAAAAATATCAAAATTAGATCATTTTTATTGCCTGAGTTTTATTTTTCTGTGCAACATTTTTTTTCACATGCTAACACAGCTTCAGTGCCAATGTTTGCTTTGGTTTTGTTTTCAGTGCCAAAGTCCCCCAGAATTTCTAAAATCTGAAGAGCCTCTGTGTAAAAACTGTGTCTTTTGCAGCTTGTCCTCATCAGAAAAATTATGTTGTCTGTACAGGAAGCTTACTACAAGTCATATCTGCATTTATTATTGGGTGGCGACGTCTTGTGGGCATAGTAATGATGGTGATGGTGATGGTGTATGTGTGGGAGAATGTGTGTGTGTGTGTGGTTGGTCCTGGTGGCGGCACTACCCACGGGTGGGAGCTCTCAAAGCTTTCGCATTGTTTCTTTAAATGACCTGGAAGGACGCTGTGGGTTAGGGTGCAGTGACTGTCAGACTGGGCTTCCTGTGGGTGTCTCCTACCTGTCCCGACAGCTGATGAGGTGATGCCACAGCAGTGCCAGAGCAGTGTTGGCCTGGACAACACTGGAGCAGGGCAAATGGTAAAATGGTAAATGGACTGTATTTATATAGCACTTTGCTAGTCATAGACTACTCAAAGCGCTTTCACAACTACAAGTCACATTCACCCCATTCACACACTTTCACACACTGACACAGGTGGCTTCTTCTACAAAGACCCAACCTGTGCATCAGAAGTCATTCACACACGTTCATACACCGTTGGCGCAGCCATTGGGAGCAGTGTGGGGTTCAGTGTCTTGCCCAAGGACACTTCGACATGTAGACCAGAGGAGCCGGGAATCAAACCACCAACCTTCCGATTGGGAGACGACCCGCTCTGCCACTGAGCCGAAAGTCACCTGCGAGACAGTGCGAAAGTGCGCTTCACCCCTCCTTCAGTTAAGTCCCACTAACTTATTCTACCCTTTTTGTTGGATGTGAGGTGCAGTGCAGTGACCCAGAGACACAAAAATTGACAGTAGCTATAAGCTGGAAGGGGGCAGAGCCTTGTGTATCATTTTCCATCCGATTTTTGGTTTGCTCCTTTTATTTGTTTGCATGTGTGTTTTGTTTGCAGTGTTACAGGAAATATTTTGGCTCCTCCGTTTAGCTCTTACAGCTTCTTTATGAACTCTTGATACACGGAGGGACTGATAAATCTGCTGATTAATGCCATCCTCTGATTCCACCAGTTGAAGAAGGGAGGGACTGAAGTCCGGCGTGGGCTGCATCATCAAACTGGGAGTGGACTGTTTTAACTGGCTAGGCCCCTGCATGGACTCTTTTACCACAAAGACCAGGACTTGGTGATATTTTATTCTTCCTAAAGGATTCAGACTCTTTTTACTTGTTCTTTTTTTAAATTTTGCTTTTAACTTGTGTTTTAAAAAAATATTTTATGGTTCACATGAACAGTTGTTGTCTGCGTGCTGATATGAGTCAGTAATATTCCCCAGTGGCAATTACAGAAATTTCACTTTAATGTCACACTCTATACCCATGACATAATTATGAAGGAGTATGAAGAGACAGAAAGCCCACACATGGAGAGGGTGTGGCCAACACTGACTTATTTAAAGATTTAAGTTACATTACTTCTGTCTCTTCCATCATGTCACATTTGTAACATACTTTTTAATCCTAAATCTCAATCGTAATTTCGGCGCCTAAACATTTTCACCAAGGTCATCCAGTTCTTTTGCACACATAACACAAAAGTACACACATCTGAATGCAAGTGTTTCACACTCAGTAAGCACAAATACATGCGTGTCTAAAACAAGACATGCATACATATGTATGGATACAAACTGTACAACTTGCCCTCCAGCAATTATAAACAACACAGTTATAAGTTGGAGCCTAGGATGTGTTACTGCTAAGCTTTGCCAGTGTGTCAAAAGTTCTCCCTTTAATAATGATAACATTTTAGAAAGAGTTTGCACCCTAACTGTTTACAATTTAGTCATTTGGCTGACGCTCTCACCCTGGCTACTGGCCGTGAGTGTAGCAGCAGAGCAAGTCAGCACATTTCTTTTCCCTGTGACGGGAGCACTGCTGCCGAAGAAAAGAGAAAGAAGAGAAAATGCAAATACGGGAGATGATGTGGAGATTCTGCGATATGTAAAACATCCCAGTAAATAAATAATAATATGGTAAATATTGTGGTGAATATGCAGCTGAGGCAGATCCAAGCACAAGCACATCATTAACTCATCCAACCTGTGTGTTGTTGTTTCGAGGAGGGAAGGTGAAGGACAGAGGGATGGAGTAAAGGCTAAGAAAGAGGGAAAACAGAGAAGAGGGTGGTAAATAGGAGGATGCAAGGACATATGATTCTGTGAGATATAAAGGGTAAAACAGAAAAAAAAACGAGGAGAACGAATAAAATAAGAGACAGTTAAACAAAGTAGAGAAGAGGAGGGGAAGTGAGTGAAACACAAGAGGGAGATGGAGGGAGCATGAGAGAAAGAGAAAGCCGAACAATATCCAGGAGGCAGACAAGCGGAAACTTCTTCTGAATGGAAAGAGGTGCCACTTCACACCTCTATAGTACTATCTCACTATTGAAAATAGCTTATTTCCAAGGAGGAAAAGAAACACGAGGACCACGCGCTCACACACAAACACACGCAGGTCTCATTTGGAGGCGAAGTGCACTTCTTTTCTTTCCACTCACAATCTTGCAAGGAAATCTCTGTTCTTCACACTCTTTTCACCTTCCAATGCATACCAATTCAAGCTATTTACATAGTCGCAATACCGGTGTGTATGCGTGTGTATGTGGGGAAACAGGTCCCGTGGCCACAAACAGTATTTAGAATGATATATCTGAATGTCACACTACTCTGTAACAAAGTAAAATACCAACACACACACACATACTGTTCCCTATCAGTAGGCAGAAATGCATATAGCTTTGGGTCTGTCATTTTACTTTTGTTGTGCATCCACCAGTTCAGTGCGCTGTACGTATCTGCAGAAAACTTGCTTTCTGCATGTATTTCCTTATATTGTCAATATTTTGCCGTGCTCAGGAAGCTCAGGACCAACACACAACAATGGTATTTGACGTCCTGCTGTCTTTCTGGTGTGTTTATGAACAGCTCAAACAAATGCTACTGAATCTACGTTTAATGGGATAGTTCTCCCAGAAATGAAAATTCAGTCATTAGCTCCTCACCTTCATGCCAATTAAAAGTCGGGTTTAGTTTCACAGGGAAACAGCGCTGCAGATCCTCCCAAACAATGTAAATGAATGGTGACCAGTTTTTGCTTTCAAGCATAAAAAAAACAACAGAGAAAAATAATAAAATGCCTCCATACTTCTCGTCTGGTGTAATCCAAGTCTCCTCATGCCCCAATATGCCAAGTTGACTTGTAAGACATCATTTACACCATGTTTTTAGCCTGAATCTTCACTGTAGATCCTTAGCTTGGAGCCACTTTTACTGTATGTGTGCATGCACAATGTCTGAACTGGGTGACTAGCATGTTGGGGCTTTAGGAGTCTAAGATTACGCCAAATGAGCAGCATGGAGGCATATTCATTTTGAGTTATGAGGGTTTTTTGGGGTTGTGTTTTTTCTATTTGAAAACTGGTCACCATTAACTTCGTTTCACAAAGTTTAGTGAAGGAAGCATTGTAGATGTGGCAGTCAGAGCAGCCATTAAATGCATTGCGACATGTGGATGAAGAATTCTTTATGCTATCTGACATCATTTCCAATACTTTCAGATTTTTAAAACTTCTTGTCTTGTGGTCATGTTCACTTGAACCATTGACTACACTGCTACACTGCCACCATGACTAAAGGAGGTACAGTTCAGTTTTGTGCATATCCATAGGCTTTCAGAAAGTGTGCAGAGATACAGACCAAATGAATACAGGGCACAGATAGAAGGCTCTGTCCATATCCGTATCATACATTTTAACAGAAATGAGCCTAAAACACAGATGAACATTCAAGCACACTGTGCATGTGTGTGCCAGTGTAAAGCGGAATCAGATAGCAGGGCAAAAATGATAAGCAGTTCAGAGTATCCAGCCTTCCTGGAGTCTCTGGGCGGCGTCCTGGAAAGAATGCCTTCTGGGGACTCCATAGTTCTCCTGGGAGACTTCAACACTCACATGGGCAACGAAGGAGAAACCTGGACAGGAGTGATTGGGTGGAACAGCATGCATGATGTGAATAAGAGCAGTGCTTTGTTAATGTGCTAGTCATGGGCTGGCTATGACAAACACCATGTTCAAGCATAAAGTAGTTCACAGTGCACTTGGTACCAGAAAACCTTAAGCCAAAGGGCAACAGTTGACATGGTGGTCATATCATTGGGCGTGTGGGTGACATCCAGAGGGAGTTTGGAGTAGAGCTGCTGCACTTTTGGGACTCTGATTAGGATTCCTCCTGGACGAATTCCTTTGCAGGTTTTCTGGGCAAGTCCAACTGGGAGGAGACCCCAGGTTAAACCCAGAACTCACTGGAGGGATTACATATCCCATCTGGCCAACGCCTTAATGCCAGGAGGAGCTGGAAAGCATTGCAGGGAACAGAGATGACTGGAATACCCCTCTCAGCCTGCTGCCACCATGACCCAACCTGGGATAAGCACTGGAAGATGGATGGATGGATGGATGGATGGATGGATGGATGGATGGATGGTATGTATGTGATTGCAGGCCTTTGTTGCTTGTCTTCCCCCTCTCTCTCCCCATTTATGTTTCCTGTCTGTCTCCAGGCTGTCCTGTGAGACAAAGGCTGACAGCCAAAAAAAGAGTAATTTTGTCTTTCTTTTTAATCATTGTATTTTCAGTGTGCATCAAAACGGATCCATTATTTACAGTCACAAACACACATTTAAGACAGAAACTACTTGTCATTCACAGTTTTCTGGAGCCTTGAGCCATCGCTCAAGTAAAACAATGTTGGAATCAGGCTCAGTAAGTCCCAGCATAATGCCAAACTGTAGATCAGTTGTTCACCTTTACCACAAAATGGATGGGTATGTCTTTTCTCACTATTTACAGTAGGCTTGGATTAAAAGGCAGATCAAGCTCAGTAATTAACTCGATATCCAGAGAAACTTTTGAAAGAGCGTTAAGCCTAAAACCTAAGAGCAATCAAATATGGCTCCAACTAAGGTTTCTTTCGTCAAATCAGATTTGGCTGTTCAATGTGAATTTGCCAATTCATTCTTTCCTATATTGGCACAAATGAGCATGTTTTACCAGTAAAACCTGCATTTTTAAGTCTTTCTTCATCATCTGTGATGTCAGGTATTCACACAACCGGATTAAGTAAAAGTGTACGTCCTTAAGAATTTATTTTGACCAAACTATAGTTGATGATTGTTTTGACAGAAGTGTGTTTTATTTTGTTGCTCATTTCTGTCGAGTTTGAAGCTTGCACTGATGATGTTTTACGAAAGGAGTAGAGTTTGGGGAGAGTTTGCTGTTACTCTTTAAAGAAAGGTCTCTGACTGTGGCGATCCTCTTCATAGACACACAGAACAACAATCTGAGATTGTCAGTGGCAAAAACAAGCCCAGACAAACATGCAAGCGTCACCTTCCCAGTGCGCTTCGTGTGGTGATTTAGAGACTCGGTTTGTAAAGTTTACAGCCTGTCATGCTGTTGAATTGCTCCATGTATGATGCAGCTAAAAACAAGCTCAAACTTGTTCGCCAACCAATTTGTTTCACTTCAGTTAACAGTTCACCAGCGCATGCTGTCATGAAGATTTTTTTTAAATAAATGCATCGGCTAATAAAAAATATCTTTATGATTCCCCCGAATTCATTAAAATATGCATTTGTTTAAGCTGTTTCATCCTGTGACTGACAAAGGAAAGAAGTGACTGCTCAACTGGGGTAACCTCAGGGTGTAATCATTAGTCGATTTTAATCAGCTGACTAATGATTCAAATCTTTGACTCTAAGGGGGCAATTAAAAGGATGATGTGATTGAGTAACAGCCAGGCTCAGGGGCTGAAATGTCCCATGACAGGGGTATGATGACATGTTGTGGACATGTTGTCGATGTTGTGACTGATAAGACCCAATCAGAACGAGAACGTGAGTGCCTGCTTCATCGATTCCAAAAGTCTCAGTTTCTGTTTCCAAAAGTGTTCTCCCACGCCTGACTAGTGTTGACACTAGGCGTAAACGTAGGAAATGTTATGTGTCTTAAAATGAAAATGTGTTAGTATGGATGTAGCCTTGATATGTGGTCATGTGAGGGACCAGAGAAGAAGACTGAAAGAAGACAGTTCCTTAACTCCACAAGTTTAGAAGAGCACCCCACTCCTCTCCACAGTGAAATTGCCAAAAGATGTGAGTTATGGTGGTCAGTTTATTTGGAGGTCAAAGTTCAGTTTAGTTAAGCTGTCACGGCTCAGTCTTTGACTCCAGAAGGAAGCTCAACACAGCCAGGCTTTCTTTGCATGAGCTGGCTTGACAAAACCTAAACCCCCAGCCAGAGATAACGGGTATCACGACGGCGGTTATCAACTTACTTTGCTAACTCAGGCTTTCATCTTCAGACTCTGTGCGCGCTCGCATAAAAAGGGGCATTTGTTGAGTCATTTGACTCTTCTTCCTCACAAAGTGAAGCGATTGCGAGCCGTCTACTTCAGTCAAAATGATCAAGTTGTTATAATTAGGAGCTGTGGAAAATATACAAAATATTTTCTGGCAAAAAGCAACACTGCTGCTGCAAATAAAGCAGGAGAAGAGGTGTGCTGTCAGAAAATGACTGATCAACTAAACGATCTTAATGTTGACATTTATTTCTAACATGAAAACTGCACATTAAACAGTAAAACTTCATACAGCAGATTTAAACATGACGCTGTCAGTCTGACACTGTCCCGTGATGACAGAAATGTGGAGATCACTTAAGTTTTTGGCCAAACCAACGTAAAATGAGTGTAACTGGTTTAAGATTTTCCGTGATAAATGATGATGAATTTTCTAATCAGTGTTCTGAGCTGCATTATCAGCAATGCAAAACGGACAATAGTAAAAAGTATTCAAGGTGTTGCTTCATCATTATTTTAGTGTGTGGATTATATACGATGTAAATTTAAAGTGTTAGCATGACCTGGAGCAAACGGGAAAAGGTTACCATGACAGCACGATACACACAGTTTGTGCTGCTGTTACATTATGTTACAGTTTTACATACAGATTCGTTTGGTGATATTACGAACATACTCAGTAACGTTGTGGGTGCGGCTACCTCATCAGGCACCTGGTGGACCTCTACACCTGCCTGCAGTCACCTCATCAACAATGCTCAAGACATCCAGCTCTCCAGCCATTCAGCGCCAGATTGTTCAGCCAGCTCTGTGGTACACTATCTGCTGCTCACTATACTTTATATAACTTGACAGATTCTTATGTTTTTCTAACCCCGTCCTCTCCTGTGCTTCAGAATTCCAGTGCTGACGTCTCCTGATCCAGCCATCTACAAACGCCGCTCCAGCTCAACTACCTGCTGAGTGTGTGTCTGCTTCTGGGTCCTAAACCGCCGCGTTAACATAAACTTTGCAAAAGTTGGCAAAA
>JAJHUR010082515.1:21065-36348 GCA_027495735.1 Lutjanus campechanus
CCAAAGTCACAGGGAGCCACTGGAGAGGGACTAAAGAGCCACATGTGGCTCCAGAGCGACAGGTTGCAGACCCTCGTCCTACACCAAAGACCATTTTGAAGGCCATGGGATATGGTTGAAAGCTTTGGTAATAACTCCCTGCAATCTTTACCCCAGTATGAACTTTTTCTCTCTTCTCTGGGTCTGGTCACCTGGTGGTCCTCTGCAGAGTCTTGCAGCGAGTCCTTGAAAGAAAATGTGGACCCATGCAGGACTCTGGTCCTCTGTCTCTCTCCTTCTCTCCCACACACTCGGACGCACAAACTCACCCCGACAGGATGAAAGAAAAAGAGAAAGAGTTGCAGAATGACACAGGAAGGAGTTCCACCGTGGTGTGAGCACCGTGGCAGACTCAATGACAACAGCCAGGGACAGATTTACACCCACAAACAAGAGATATCCAGTGTACACACAAACTCAAATACAGTGACAAATAGTTACTGAGAGGGAAGCTTACAGAGACTAGTAGACAAACAAATACTACACATCCACCAGCACACACATCCACACACACACACACACACACACACACACACACACAGCCGCACACAGAAAGAATTCAGTGGGAAGTTGGCCATGTCTGATGTGTGTGTGTCGTAGCTGCCGCTGATTCTGACTGATCCTGACACTGATCCCACATTTTGACTGGGACCAGCCTCTCCCACTGACACAAAGCAGACAAACAGAGCACATCTGATCCCACATAACAAGAGTAATCCCATCACTCTCCTTCTCTCTCACACACACATGAACACACACACACACACACACACACACACACACACACACACACAGCAACATGATGGGATTTGACATGAGTGAGTTTGACTGCATGAGGGTCTTTGAAGGTGATAACCATGTCTTAAGAATGAAGCTTCCAAAAGATATTATTTTAACTTGATAGAGTTGAGTTTGCTTTAAAAACAATAACAATGCACAACCAGTGAACCAGTGTATTCAATAATAACAAAAAATAAAAGAAAAGATCTGACTGAAAAAATGACTACGAAGCTTAAAAGAATCATGAATAGTGATAACAAAGTTGTAAGAGGAGACCAAAAAGATGATTTTGTTTGCCTGAGATGGAGCTGAGGTGTCCACAGCTGTGGGGCCCTCGCAGCAAAGGTCCTGTCACACTGTACATAGCGTAAAACCAAACGCTCAAATTATTCATTTGTATTAAGCAGTGAAAACTTTAAATTTGTTGAGAGGTTCTACTAACTTAAAAATGTTGAGCGATTAATGAGGGGGAAAAGGCTGTGTCTGTGAAACACAAATATTTTAAGAAATTTTAAAAAAGATATATTGAGTTCACTGAAAATGAAATAATGGGCTAATATACTTATTATATTATACTAATACTATATACTAAGATACTATATAGTGTATTATACTTATTTATCCAGTTCTTTTAACTTATTGCAATGAGAAGGGAGAATTAAAAATCTGAGCTGCATTTGCTGAAAATATTTGAGTTGGCTGTAATCAAAGAGTACATATGACATGAAGTCCAACAAGTCCAACTTTTGAGTTTATGAACTCAAGAAAATTGTGGCAACTGATTGCCTCGACTTTTTTGAGTGCTGCTAACTTATTTGGGTTTACAATCTTTGTAATTAGGCCCCTGTTATGTCCCTTCTGAGGGAATATGATCTCAGCCTATGAGTTATGCCTCGTGCGTGCTCAGGTTGAACCGTGTTTTCATAAATGACATCAATCATATCATCATTATCATTACAGTGAACTTCAGTCAAAATATGACACAAGAGACAAGAACCTGAATTTGAATCACATAATTTGAATTTCGGTTGCTTAACTTTCTGAAATAGTCACAAAATTTGATCCATTGGATTTGCGTGCATGGAGATCAATTTTCTTTTTCAGCACGACTTTCAAATTATCCACCATCATTCACATTCTATAATAAATATCCTATTCCAATTCTATAATAATAAATATTCAACATCTGAAACATCTCCAACACATCCTCATGCCTGATCTAGATATTTAGAAAGCCTAAAGTGTTTTTTTTATTCCATTAAAACAACTGTAGTTTTATGTCTTGCCCTTTCTGTAAAAAAAAAAAAAATTTTTAGTTTTGCATCTTGATGCATTGTGTTCCTCAATGTGCATCAATCCCTTCAAGTCCATGGATCAATGGAAGTGAAGGAAAAGGTCAAAAACAGGTGCTGATTGGCTGAAAACGAGGTATGTGAATCTGCACTCCTGTACTTCCTCAGTGATGGGCTGTGTGTCTGAATTTGAATTGTAAATGAATACAGTGAATGCGCAAGTATGTGCAAGTATACAGTGCAGTGAATCTTCAGTGAGGATCAAATACAGTTTCATAGCAAATTAATTCAATTTTATAATGTAACATTCAGTGTCAGGTTTATTGGAATTCAGTTCCAAACTGATTAATTCAATTTCAAAAACTTATGCCGCTCAGATTTGGTTTTTCAGTGCAATTATTCAAGTTGAATTCAAATGTTGTGATTCACATTCAGTTATGTAATGTAATTATTCAAGCTGAGCGATAGAAAATTGAATAGAAATGAATCAATTCAGTTTCTAGTGACACATATTTCTGCACGTAAAACACACACTACAAAAATAACAGTTTGCTGCTAGAAAATGTAGACACAAGTGACCAACTAGTGCTCCTGCTGTCAGCTGCCAGTCTCAACTGATGATCTGTGGCAGAATGTTGGCAGAGCAACTCGTCCAATCAGTGTAATCTTTTCAGGAGGTGCCAAGTCAAAGTTTAGCCAAGTCAGAAAATTGAGAGAGCTGTATTACTGTGTGTGCTGAAAAATATCTGTCACCTATTTTTTCAGCGAGCAGATACAAAAAGCCCGGTGTCCATCAGACACCAGGTGAGAAGCTGAAAGACACACTGCTTGTGCAAACGATTCAGGCTTGATTTGCTCCAGATTTGTGGTGTAATTTAGTCAGAGCTTTCAGATGGGGTGAAAAGCCTCGCAGCAGCGTTGTGTATCAGCTCGAGGGGCAGAGTACGGTTTGCCACCAAATTCTTACTTTCACTCTATCAGTGTGACAGAGCCTCTGAAGCAGGTGACTGATGCTAATGGTGACAATAACTACAAATGCAGTAATAATAAAGAGGGGAAGTCATGCTTTCCGGCAGTCATAAATATTATGATTTGGATTTATTGATGATATGAATGAAACCAAGCTTCCTGTATTCATTTATGACTGTGGTGTGTCTTGATTGATGTTCTGAATACAATTCCCTCATGCAAAAGCCTGAACATGACAAAAGGAACTTTTCCCCTCTTCATCTTCAGAAAACAGGGCTATGGTAATCCTTGAGGAACCAGGAAGTTATTTTATTGGGCAAATAATACATTTTTTATCAGTGCGACTGATTTATTCCTTGTGTAATAATTACACATACATTACATTTATATAACTTTGTAGTAACTTAAAAAGTAAAACTCACTGTATGCGCTTGCAAAAGAGATTTTTTGCATTAGAAAAAAGCTAATTCATACTTCTTTATATTGAGTTTACTTTTTCAAAACTCTTCAGACACTCAGCACAACAGAAGTCAATGTGGTCTTATATGTGGATCACTTATTCAAAATGCATTCAGTTTATACATATTTCTGAATGGGGTAGTTTTATTAGCGGCTGTACTTGCCACCATTCAAGCATGGTAAAGGAGTTCTTCAGAATGTACTGTCAAACACTGAGCAACAACCTGAAGAATATCTTGCTCTCTGTACTGAGGAGGGGGATGATTCTAAACTGCTGAGTGAGTCCTCCTTTGGGATCCAGACACTTTCAGAAACTCTCCACTGCCGGATCTTCCCCCTTCCAGAGATGGGAAGTAACTAAGTACAAATACTTTGTTAAAGTACTTAAGTAGATTAGATTTCAAAACATGCTTGTTACTTTAGTTTTAATGCAAGATCAAAACAACAAAAAAGCCATAACAAGACAGAGACAGAGACAAAAACAACGAAACAAGAAAATTATGTAAAAGCCAAAAACAGTGTCACAAAACGTAACAATACAAAAGTGGTGGAAAAAATGTAGCAATAAGAATACAACATAATAGACCAAACATTACAAAAAAGACATAACATGACAAAAACTACTTAAAAAGACAAAAATGACATAAGATGTAACAAGACAAAAGTGAGGTAACAATACGTAACAATACTAATACGATGTAGCGAGACAAAAACGAAATAAACATAACAAAATGAAAATTACATAAAAGATGTAACAAGATGAAAATCATGTAATAAGATGAAAACAGCATAACAATATAAAACAAAATGAAAAATTTTACGTAAAAGACATAACAAGATGAAACGTCTGTAACAAGAAAAAATAAATAAATAAATAAAAAAATAATAATAATAATAATAAATTTTATTTGAAGGCGCCTTTCTCGGCACTCAAGGACACCGTACAGAGATATAAAAAAATGGTGAAACAAAATATAACAAGATGAAAATGATGGAAAAAATGTAACAATATACAATGTAACAAGACGAACAGGATGTAAAAGACGTAACATGACAACAACTACGTAACAAAATGAAAATGACATAAAAGACAAAAATGACATACAAGATGTAACAAGACAAAAATGTAACATGACGAAAGTGACATAACGATGCATAACAAAAGGAAAATTACGTGAAAGACAGGACGAAAATGGTGGTGTTACAATGCTTTCCATTTCATGTTCTGTTGTTGAGCTGCTGGTCAACATCCTCTTAGAGCGTGTCACATGTCCTCTGTGTTTTTGCTCTAGCAGCTTCTTGTCGATCTGTTGGCAAGGTCTACAGTTAGTATTGTGAGACAACATTCTGCTACATCTATATCTAAAAAGAAATTTAACAAATATAAAAATGTGAGTCACCAATTGTAACGGCTTAATTCCACCAGGCATGGCTGCACCACGTCAGTGCCAGGCCAGCCGGAGTTGATCACGGCTGTTCTACAAACTGCTCGGGATTCCACAGACGGCGCCCCAGCATGTCCCAGAAGTGGCTTTATGTTATGCTCCGCTTCAAATATGCTGTCTACTTTGTCTACGGATGCAGCGTCAAGCTGCACAGAGCAGATCGAGTGGGGAGGAAGTCAGACACAGAAAAGGCAGAGACAGTCCAGACAATATTCAAAGTAAAAGACACTGTGCAGACTCATGAAGACAGACAGAAAATTAACTATTTAAGTAAGTAGCCTACTTATCCATGGGAAAAGCACAAAGAACAAGGAAAGAGGACCAAATCACCAAAATCTGAGCAAGTTAACATAATCAGGCGGACAAAATGCTCCGCTGCTGGAACGCTTCTGAAACGCTGCTGGTGGGGCCTGCAGTCATGTGGAGGACGGATCAAAACAGCAGTGCAGACATGCTGTGCCCAGTGGAATCAACCAGTGAAAGAAAAAATGTGAAACCGCTGAACTATGAATCCTAACTATAAAGGAAGGAATAACTGTCTCTATGTACGTATGTCTGTATGGAGGTCCCCCCCATATCTTGAGAACCGTTCATCCAATCTACTTCACACTTTTGGGGGGTGTATGACTTGCTCAAGATTACTGGGGCTCTGCAGACTCAGTCAAGCATGTCTTCAACCTGTGTCTGCAGCAGGTCTTGCGGCTCATTAACAGCAGTTAGCTTTTGCAGCTGCATGCTGGATACACTGATGTCAAATCGCACTGTTCTTGACGTCCCTGGAGTCACCGAGCACAAGTGGATAGCCGGCAGGAGGGGCATGTGTTCTGAAAAAGCACAACAAGCTAGACTACACTGCAAGAAGCAACACTGTGAGCCAAGCCACCAGCTTCAGCAGGGAGGGAAGATGGAGCCATATGCAGTAATAAATCTGTAAGTTACTTTTGCTGTAAAACTTTATTTGTCAGAAGTTGGAGCTGAAACACTGGAGGCCAGAGAAAAGTTCTAGTTGTTAGTTGTCAATGAAAACTCCTTTGCTCTCTGGGTGGTTTCAGGATAGCTGATCTCATCTTACTGGTATATGCATGATGGGACTCATTTTTAAACACACACACACACACTTGCCTGTCTCCAGAAGCATTGTATTATTGATAGAGAAGCAGTCGGAGGGCGATGTTTTGCACCGCAGCTGAATAAATCAACACCATGAATAAATCACC
The DNA here is from genome assembly GCA_027495735.1 of Lutjanus campechanus. Lineage (NCBI taxonomy): Eukaryota > Metazoa > Chordata > Actinopteri > Lutjaniformes > Lutjanidae > Lutjanus > Lutjanus campechanus. The sequence goes on from JAJHUR010082515.1 coordinate 27,267, forward strand.
AAATCAAACCATATTTACAACCGGGGAGAGGCCATCAACCTTATCCTGCATCACTCACTCTCTGTCTCACTCTCCCTTCCTCTTCTTTTCTGTTTAATTACCTCTCGCAGCTCCTCACAACAGTTTCTTTGTCTTTTCTCTGCCAATTATTTGTCTGTTTTGTTTCCTACCCTTCTCTCTTCAGTTTTGTCTGCTATGATACTGACGTTTACTCCAGGTAATGTTATTAACTTTGTTAATGCCAAAATTCTAAATAAGTAAATAAAGTTAAAAAAAATAAAGTAAATAAATAATCTTAATTGTTATTAAAATAAAAGTTATTCCAGTAATCAATGAGGTGTTGAATCTTTCTGAAACCAATATTCCCACAAAAATAAAAATGAAAAAATAGGTGTGCCTCTGAGATAAACCTGTTGTATCTTTGTAATTGTGGCAACACACATTTCTCAATACTTAGTTCACTCTTACAGAACTGTCGCTTCTTTATTGCAGTGCAGAAATGAATCAAAATACTACAATATGCTGCAAAGGTCTCTTTCTTGTATAAAGTTATTCCAAGTGCACATTCCAGTGATGCAAAACAAAATCATGTCACGTATCTCTGACATCTGGCATTTTTTAAGACACTATTTTGCTGTTTTAGTCGTCTGTCTGCTGTAAATTATTGTAAACTAATTACATCAATGAACATCTAAATGCATTTGATTCTTTTCAATTTGGCGCTGCCACTTTAACAGCACTTGTTTTCACCCAAAAGGGGGCGTGGTCATGGGAAGTGACATATAGCTGCTCTCATCAACTAGCTTGTCCTCTTTACCTTAACTGGTTTGGGTCGGAGTGAAATTAGGGTTTGGGTAAGACTGTACGGGTACAAGCCAATCGGAATAGCGTGGGTCATGCCTTTGCCATCCTGGGAAAAAATGATTGCTAGGTGTGACAGCCAAGTCAAATCATGGTTTTAAACTTGCATATTGAGCACTGTCTTTCTTGTTCCCATCCAAACCCTGTACTGAAGTCACAAAGCAACAGTGTAACCCATAGGAGCTCTGAAGGATCCTTTATCAGGTGTAGGGGTTTGATTTGTGTATTTATTACATAACACTGATGTATATTCATAAGACAAGGTAAACCATAACCTTAAATAATAATAATAAATCTAAATATGCCAACTGCTTGGGTACACTTTGTCACGCGTGGTGGATGACATGCTTATGGTGAAGAATATTTGAGTTCATCCTGATTTGCCCAAGTGCACAGAGAGATTCAATACATGAGATGTAATAAATTAAACAGTAGATAGCAAACCAGTCAGAGTGAGCTCCTCCGATCAATAATGATCGATGTCCACACATTCCTTAAATAATACAGTCCACAGAAGGAACCACAAACACAAACGATCACCTTCTTCCCTATGGCTGCTGTTGGTTGGACTCTACTGAGTCCAGACCAGGCTTTGACAGTATAAAAGTATGGCAATATACTAGGATGGTAGGACGGCATGCTTTTTGATACATACAGATGCTCCTCTTTCTATTAAACTGATATATAGATGCTGTATGGAGAAGATTATTGTAGTGTGAAGCACACACCACCAGAGGTCAGTCTCTCTACTGGTGGATAAGACAGCACAGTTGAGCTGTGAAACACAGGGCCCTATCCTACGCTGATGTAAAGCACAAGTGGAAAGTATGAGACGCAATGGATTTAATTTATTGAAGGTGTGTCCAAATCCATCTTTGCTGGCTTGCACCAGGGGCGCAGTGGCATCCTGCCCTGTCCTGCCTCATGTGCAAGCAGTGCACAGCAGGATGCATCTATCAGGTATGTCCAAGTACCTTGATTAATTCATGGACGAGTTCAGGCAAAACATGCAATAAACCAATCAGAAAGTCATCAAACCTTTAGAAGCAGGTGTGGCAGGAGCACAAGTGGTGGCAGCATGACGGCAGATTTACCAGGAAGAAACAAAAAGAAAAGATTCTCAAGCGAGGAGACAGATCTCCTGATTCGAGGAGTGAAAGTGTGAGAGCGTGTAATATATGGAGACAAGAGAATGTCTCGTTGTGTGTCGTTTATTTTTCATTAACGCCCGCAATAAGTAAGACAATAAATCAACCAAGACGTGTGTGTGTCTGGTTCGGCCAAATTTGCCGATTGCTATCTTGTGCATTCACACCTATTGCACCATAGACTTTGTGCTTTGACCAGGTTTTAGCTGGTCTAAGGCGCAAGTGGTTTTTACTCTTTAATCTTTACTTTTAGACCTCCCGCCCATGGCCACACAGACCGGGCACAAGTTCACCTCCTATCTTGGCAAAAATGGCAACTGTGCTGGTGTAAGATAGCTAATCCACCTGTGCCACCAGCTGGCGGATAAAGTTACGGGATTAAAAATGTCCCTGCCCCTGTTTGGGAGTATTCTGGATTTTGTTCTGATGATAGAGGTAAGAAAGTAAACACTGCAGGGCTGCAGACTGCTCAGAGTAGCGTATCGCTGTGAAATCAAAGTCACATGACACATGTAATGTTATGTGCCTTACAACTTTTAACAATGTTTTGGTTTCACATGGAACATGTCCAGCCCAGGCCCTGGATCCTGGGTTTGTTTGAGCCATCCACCCCCCCTCATGTGTCGTGCATGGCCTTTAGCTGCCAAAGGCTACCGTGCGTGTCTGTATGAGTCAATGAGGGGTGGTGACAAATCGGCAGTATGTGATGAGTTGGGAATGAGAACAAGTTGAAATGTCTGAACTTTTCAGAAAGGCACTGGTGTCCATCATACCCTGGAAAATATCATAACAGAGACAGACAAGCCAGTTTGTGGCAGCAGATCAGCCAGACACTGGCTGACTCAGACTCAGATGGTGAGTGTTGAGCTTCTATGATAAAATGTTTTTCAGCAATTTTTAGTGTCCTCAGGGAAACATGGACATTTAAGTCACATGCTTTGTGTATGTCCTGATATGTTTGTGAAGTATCCAGTTCATTTTGCTTTTTCCACCTCAGACACGTGCTGTGATATAGAGAAGCAAAGTCTCCTCTGATGGACCAAAATGAGAGACAAATATTTATCTGATGGGTTGGAATTGTATCATGAATCACACATATGATGTTTGTTAATTTAAAAGATAACTTTGTAAAATTATGTTTTAAATTGACAAACATCATGGGCCCTATCTTACGCTGATATAAAGCGCAAATGGAAAGCACAAAGTGCAATGGATTTAATTTATTCAAGGTGTGTCCAAATCCGCCTTTTCTGTCTTGACTAAGGGGCGCAGTGGTATCCTGCCCTGTCCTGTCCCGTGCGCCAGCAGTACACAGCAGGACACACCTACCAGCTGTACCAAAGTGTCTTGATTTATTCATGGGTGAGTTTAGGCTAAACATGCAATAAACCAATCAGAAAGTCAGCCCTCCTCTCCTTTAAGAAGCAGGTGCACCTGGAGCACAAGTGGTGGCAGCATGACGGTGGATTTACCAGGAGGAAACAAAGAGAAAAAAAATTCAAGCGAGCAGACAGGTCTTCTGGTTTGAGAAGTAAAAGCGTGAGAGCGCGCAATATATGGAGAGGACGGGAGACGTCTCCACAGCAGCTTCATGTGGTTCATTCTGGCTGAACACCCACTTGATTCGGCTGCCTGTCACCTACTGTACGACTGTGGGAGTAGGAAACAGAACCACTAAGTGCTTCTGAAGTTTGACAACCTGTGCGCAACATTACACACGGATTATCCGATGGCATCAGGCTCTGAGAGAAGTACACATACTTTTTTCTCCAATGCATTGAGCAAAAGATAGCAAATGCGCTCGGCCGTGCCTTAGTTTTGTCTTCACTTTTAGGCCTCCTGCCCGTGGCCGCACAGGCCAGGCACAAGTTCAATTTGCTATCTTGCAGATGTGGCAAAGACGGCAAGTGCGTTGGTGTAAGATAGCAAAGCCACCTGTGCCACCAGCGCGATGGCTTTGCGCCGGGTGTATGTGTACAGTAACAGCTCAAACAAAAAATTATATGTCTCTTGCAGTAGACTACCATTTGTTTTTTGTGCAAATTGAAAATGCACACCAAAACAGAAGACTGGGAGCACACTCAGTGTTAATTCATACAGCTACCAAAGTGTTAGCAAATACGTAAGTACACTGTGCGCTAAAACTCTCATCACACATTAATCCATTAAGCCAAAATTCAAGTCAGTTTATATCAACACAACCACAGCGGCTTGAGGTCAGAACAGTCCAGCCTGAGGTCCTGAACCCTGCGGGACAAAAGTGGAAGCGTTTTCCACAGTTCCTGACAGGCTGAATTCTGAGCGGACACAAAAGTTTCTAAAACAGCTCGACATTCTTTCACCGACATAGGGCACCGGAGGAATGAAGCAGCCTCCCCTCACACAGACACCACTTGAAAGGCTAATAACGTTTTTCATTTGCTGTTATTATCTTTTCTTTTTGGTTAGAGTGAGAGGAAATTTAACCTTATTGAAATGATGACGGGAGTGTCAGGAGGGCAATAACCTTTGACTGGCTTATCTTTAGCTCTAATATATCATGGCCAAGATATCATGTAGAAACAAATATTTAATTATTTTATTGAAATACCACAGAATTCCCACATTCATATAAATAAATATATATATATATATACAGTACATTAAATAATCTTCTGTAATATTATTCCTTTGAAGGAATGCCAAGAGAGGAGATGTGAAATCAGGCAGAGGATGAGGGCAATAACCTTTTACTGCTTATTGAAATGCAATATATCATACTCAAAGTCTCAATAACAGACACATATTAGATAGTTTGATTCAATATTATGAGTGTGAAGGCGTTTAAAGGGACATTAAAAGGCAATTCAACTGTGTCTCAGTGGTTAGTATGGCCTCTAACTTCACATCTCTGCTCTGCATGCAATGTGTGTTTTTTGTGAGTTCTCCCTCAGTAAAAGACTTTAACCCTTTAACAGGCATTGTTACTGCAGGGTTGACCCATTTCGTGACCAAATTGCTGTAATAAAAACTGAGAAAAATCCATACTAGGCTGTTCATTTTTATTCCCCTGACTGAATAGATCATTTAATGGCAATTCCATCCATTCAGTGGAAATGTTTTTAAGAGATTTGGTTGTTGACTGTGAAGCTGCTCTTCAGTAATGACCTCAACTGACACTTGAAGTTAAAGTAAGAAAAGACCTAAAGATTATATATAATAACTATAATAACTTTTTTTGGTATGATACCCATACAAACAGTGTGTGACCGCCCAGTTGAGTAGTTCATTCAGGGTGAAAATTCGGGGTGTAATGATAAATCTGACACTGAATGAAAGTAATTCTGTGATTATCCATCCATTTCAAAAGCCAACAATCAAAGGCTGTCTTCCTGACGTGTCCACCAATCAGAGGCTGTGTTTGCATGTGTGTGGCAGCTCTGATGTCAAACTCATTGGGCGATGGAATAACATACGATTTACCCCCTTTCAGTTGATCCATCTGATCAATCTGATGACTTTTATGGCAGCACCCCGAAATAATGAGTAAAATGTAATACATCCATGTATTCAGAGTATTAATTAAGTTTTATTTTTAGTTTTTTCTTTTTATTACATTGGCTATTTCATTTTTTAAATTCATTTATTGTGAGTTATAAAAAGGAAATGTCTTTTTTTAAAATAAATTGATTGATTATTGTTAACATATAGAGGGTAGCTCTATGTTTTTATGTGGAAAAAAAACTTTAACTTTAGCTGCACAAATGAAAAAATTTGAAGCCTAATACTTGTGAGGTCATTCCTAAGAGTTATGTCAAGCAGCTGGTTTGTTGGTGATTGGTTGTTCTAAAAAACAAACAAAAAACAAAAACAAAAAAAACTATGTTGTGATTGGTAGTTTTAAAACCACCTGTGCTCAGATTTGCTGTTCAACAACACCTGTATTGTGATTGGTTGTTTTAAAAACAACCTCTGTTGTGATTGGTTGTTTGAAAACCTACCCATGCTGCGATTGTTTTTTTTAAATGCCATCTCTGTTGTGACTGGCTGTTTAAAAAAAGCACCTGTGTCCTGATTATCTCTTCTAAAAAACACTTGTGCACTGATTAGCTGTTATAAAACAAACAAACAAAAAAACATCTTTTGTGGTTGGTTGTTTTAAAAAAAAAACGTGTTGCAATTGATTGTTTTTAATTTAAAAAAAAAGCATCTGTGATGTGATTGATTTTTATTTTAAAAATATGTGATTGGGTGTTTTAAAAACCACGTGTGATGTGATTGGTTGTCTTAAATACAACCCCTGTTGTGACTGGTTATTTTAAAAACTACCTGTGCTTTGATTGGCTCTTTTAAAAAACACCCATGCTCTGATTGTCTCTTTGAGAATCACCTGTCTTGTGATTCATTGTTTAAAAAAGCACCTGTGCTGTGATTGGTTGTTTTAAAACCCACCTCTTTTGTGATTGGTTGTGTAAAAAAACAACAACAAACAAACAAACAAACAAAAAACACGTGTTGTGATTGGTTGTTGTAAAAACCACCTATGATCTGATTGGTCACCTGTGGTGTGACTGGCCATTCCAGAGCCAGCTCTGTTGTGATTGGTTGCTTTTAAAAAGTCTGTGATGTGACTGTCTTTTTACAGTTTTTACCCATTGCTTACACACGTTTCAGAATTTGTCTCACTTCTGTATCAGAATAAAACTCCAAACAAACAAACAAACAAACAAACCAAACAATCCTTTTTCAAAATGGATTTTTGGCACTAACTGTTACACACATGTAACATTTTAATTACTCTTCCAAATCAGCAACAACACACTGTTGTGCTGTTTAGTGAAGTGTTTAGTATTTTGTATACATTTTTAATTTTCTCATCTGTGAAAGATTGTTCTAGTACAGTAAATCTACTCACATTTCAAAGACTTCAGAAAAATACATACACTGCAGGCTTTTACTGCACAGCAACTACAACATCAAAAACACCACACAGAAATAATTACAGTCATGGTTTAAAAAAAACTGTTGCTGGGTTCTGTTTGCCAACATTACATTGACAATGTCCAGCTCCTGCTCATGGGTGAACAGATGTTGCCTTCCAGCCTCAGGAGGTCGTCTGGCAGTTCTGTTGAAAATGAAAGAACATGACGTCATCTGTTAAGTTCTTTTCACAAACTGTACACAGTAACTTCACAACTGTATTACATGTACTTCACAGCACTTTTTCTCTTTTTGTTCACTGAGGAGCACAGTCAACAAAAAGTGTCAAAGTGCCCCTAATGTTTTCGGAAATATGTCTCCATCTGTTTCTTTGTCCTTTTCTTTGTTGTTGTCCTCGTCCTCCTCTCAGTCTTCCTCTTCTCTCTTACCTGAGCTCTATTCAGACTCACACTGATTGGTGCATTAGTGTATGGATGTTTTTGTGTGTGTGTGTGTGTGTGTGTGTGTTTTCCCAATTTCAGGTGTGTTTTGCATTTTGAACAGAAGTGTTTTCCTGATGATTGCAGGAGATTTAATTATTGAAAGAACGTCAGGAACAATGTGTAGTGTTTTGCAAAAAGTGTGCAAAGCAGGAGAAGTGTTTGTGCTTCTGGTGCATTTGGTTAGGCACAGTAACAGAGGTTTAAGGTTTTAATGCATCTGTCTTAGCATTCACTTTATGTCCATTTGGTAATGGACAAAAACTGTCATCTCTATGAAGCATGTCCCATGTCCAGTTTTTCACAATTGCTAAAACACTTGTTCTCTGACCCAAAAGCAAAACTTCAAACACATTTTTACTTGCACTTGACACTGCAATGCATTTGCGTTGCAAAATGTTAAACACGGGCGATAGAAGCTGACCACAACACCAATACAGCTGTCTACATTTACACACAAGATCATGCACACTTGTTTCTAAAGAGGTTATTACAGGTTTTCACATTTTGCTAATACACTAAACCTCATTCTCTGAACTGCAATCTAATTTTTATCTCTTTTGGCAAAACTCTAAAACACATTTTTACTCGTTAAGACACATTTCGCAATGTGATGCACTCCTGTTGCAAAATGGTAAACACAGGCGGTAGAAACTGAACACAACTCCAACACAACTGTCATCATTTACACATTATCACAGCGACTCGAAATTGTTCACACATTTTTCTAATGATGTGAATTACAGTTCTTCCAAATGTTTACACACCAAAATTGCATTCACTGAAATCTGAAACTCATGTACCGAATTCCTACACAAAGCCTGCAACATTGCAAACACAATCTCTGCCATACACTTCGTTTCCTCTTCTACATAAATCACATTGCAAAACACTACAGTAAAATCTCCTTCAAAGCAAAGCCAGGCACAGTAACAAGTTTTATTTGCCAATTGGCAACACCCACTCCTCACAGAGGAAACATTAGTACTTACAGTAACCAACAGTTCATCATCAACTAGCGATGCATATAGTAAATGTGATTTGACCTGCAGTGAGTGGCTTGATCCAGCACACCAGAGGGTCCCACCCATCAGCATCAGCCCACATCCTCCTCCTCAAACCCCCACAGAACAAATGCAGATGCAGTGGTATCTAACAAGTTTGACTGGAGGTAAAGTTACTGCAGCTAGTAAGCTAGTGTTAGTTAGCTGGACATGCTAATGTTTGCAGCTTATATTAGAGCAGATGAAGACAGAGTTTAATCCATTCAGCACACGTGTGCTCTTGTGTTTCGTGTTTTTGAGAGACTACAGAAAAGACGTCATCATCCAGACTCATGAAACACAGAGCATCACTCTTCTCAGACGTGTAAGGAAATATAAAGCTTGACATCTCTAGTTATGGTTCCTAATCTATGATTGGACAGTTGCTGTTCGGAGGTGGGGCTTAGTGAAGGGTCAATTGGCAAGAATTGAATCTGGATATGTGAGTGGTTCTTCAACCAGCATTTCACACAGTACGTGTTTCTTAAAGGGGAACCATTATGCTTTTTCCTCGTTTCTGACCTATAAATGTTGTTACAATGTTGGATACTCGTGTTAAAGTGATACTCCACCCTGTGAGAATAAGCCATTTTGTATGTAATCTGAAGGTATTGTTTGATTCTGAGCACAG